>ML279157.1:22513-64876 GCA_005239495.1 Nicotiana undulata | reverse complement strand
TCTCGATCCTTTCTGGATCTGGATGAGGATGAGCCCACGTCTCTGCTTGGTGGTCTATAATCTAACCTAGTTTTTTCGAACCTGGGACGAGTTTCACGTCCCGATGGTCCTAAGTAAGGATCGTATCTATTTTTACCTGATCTCGTGTCTGATTCAGGACGTCTGGATCTGAAATGATCTTCATCTCTCGAATGAGCAATGATATCTTCTTCTATTCTAAGTTTAGTGTTGTACCTGTTATATACATCATTCCATGTTGTAGCTGGGAATTCTCTTAGACTTTCTTTGAGTCTCCTCGTGGCTTCCGAGCTTTTGTCATTTAGATTGCTTGCAAATGCCATGGCTGCCCAATTATCAGGCACCCTGGGTAATTGCATTCTTTCTCATTGGAACCTATCTACAAATTCACGGAGTAGTTCCGTGTCTCCTTGCTTTATTTGAATATGTCTTCCATTCTTTTCTCAACTTTTTGTGCACCATAGTGTGCTTTTATAAACGAATCCGCAAGCTCAGCAAAAGAGTCAATAGAATTTTCAGGGAGAAGAGAATACCATGTTAGGGCTCCTTTGGTGAGTGTTTCTCCAAATTTTTTGACAAGGACTGATTCAACCTCCTGTTTAGTTAAGTCGTTACCCTTTACTCCAGTAGTAAAAGCGGTCACATGGTCGCGTGGATCAGTTGTTCCATCATACTTGGGAACGTCAGGCATTTTAAACTTCTTGGGTATAGGCAAGGGTGCTGCGCTTGGTTTCCAAGGTTGTTGAGAATATCTATCAACATCAATGCCTCTGATAATAGGTGGTACTCTAGGAATTTGCTCGATTCAATCGTTTTGTTCCTTCATTTGTTTCTGCATGGTTAGCAGTAAATTTTGTAATTCAGAGTTATTAGTCATGCCTGGTCTTGCTTCGAGAGATTCATTAGGAGTGTCACCCCTTGCCGAGTTTATCAATCCATATTGAGGATTTTCCCCGGTGACTGTATTGTTTGGAGGTGGTGTCAGTGATGCAGGTGGTGCTGCTGGTAATCCCTTTGCAAATTCTTGCAAAGCTTGTCCCACGTACTCTGCAATCATTTGCTTTATTCGATCTTGTTCTACCGTTTGCTCATTATTATTGCGGTTGTTATCAGATCTTTCTGGGGATGGTTCCCTTGAACCATGAGGGGTTCCTTGAGGTGATGGAACTGGGGTTCCATTCCTCTACTGGTTGTTGTCGTTGGAGTTCGACATAGTTTAGAGGATATCAATGGAAAGTGAAGAAAGATTATCAGATTCCTGGTAACGGAACCAGTTTGTTTAACCAAAGAATTAGATCCTCTGACCAAAGCTATTTTTAGGATGAACGCGGGTTACTGATAATCAAGGAAAAAATATTAAATAAAGAAGTATAAGTAAAAGACAATAGTATTATACGCCAAAAAGTAAAGTGTGTTGTATTCGCAGTCTAGATCCCTTTTACAAGTTATATTCCCTTCCTTTATATAGAGAGTTTCTTAATATAACGTCTGATTCTTGCAATGGTCGCCCATTAATGATTAATTATTACATTAATGAGGCATTACAAAGGGTAACCGTAACTGTTGCATGAAGGTCACATAACGTATGGATCATTAATAGAGGATCCTTGAATCTGCCCCTAGCTCTGTCCGGATTCACCCTGACCGTGTCTCTTCCCCGTCTTAATCATGTTGAATTTCCCGTGGCTGATGAACTCGAAGGTTTATTGATCCGTGCCTCTTTGTTACGTATCTCTTTATAGAATCATATCCAGTTGTCGCGTTTTCCTTGGTCCACGTAGCCGGCTGACTTGTCTAGAATCAGCTTACGTGTGAGACTCTTTTTTACCAATACAAGACTTATGAAACTAACTAATTAATTAACCTACGAATGCAATTTTGATTTTTTAGAAGATGCATTTAACAATGTAATTAAATCCTAACAATGCAATTTAAAATCTAACATGCTATGAAATCAAGAATCGAACCTTTTTAATGATTTTTTATGATTTTAAAATGTTAAACATGCATGAAATGCAACTAAATAAGGAAAAATTACTAAAATTCATTAAAATTATTTTTTGATTATTTTTATGAGTAATTTCCATGCGGGACAAAAATTGGGTGCTCACAATAGTATATTGTTTTAGTATAGTTATATATACTCCTAAAGTATATTATATACCGCAACGGTATACTGTTAGGGTAACTGTGTTCTTCGATTATTATAGTATACCATTGCAGTATATTGTATATATTGTATACTGTTACATTCCTACAACATATCGTATACTGTAGTGGTATACTATTGAAAATTGTGGCTTCGATTTTTAGCTGACAATATCGATCTCAATCACCTGAAGTATGAACTTCCATAAGGTACTATAAGCAATATTTAATGACACCCACTTTGAATCAAACAAGAAATTCTCAAAATAATTTTTTTAAATTCTAGAGCTCCAAGCCCAACAATGAAAGATTTTTAAATACACGCAAAAATTCAGATCGGGGAAAATTATTCGAAGGTACTATAAGCAATATACACCAACTTCAAATCTAGTATTAAAATCTTCAAGTTGAAGAATTTTAATTTTGAAATTTTGGAAAAGAGACTTTAAGAAAATTTGTAGAAATTTAATTCAGCAAAAAACAAAAAGTACAAAATCCGAGCAAGCATGACATTTTGACAGAAAAGTGATGAGATTACATGAAAAATAACGGGGTCAACGAGATTTTATAGTCTATTTAAAGAGAAAGCTTTGAAATTTTGCACTTCAAAGGCGAAATAAAATATTTTCCACTAGATTAAGCTAGAGTTGTGAAAACAAATCAAAAGGCAATAGGGAGTAGGTAGGTTGGGTAAAATATTTTGACCCAATAGGTGGTTTTTGTAACAACATTCATATGGGTAATTTTTTTGGGTTGTGTGGCCATTTAATATAGGGGGATTTGAATTCGTACTCTATATTTGTGCCACCTTTTAACCTGTATCTTATTTTTAAAAACTATCTATTTGGTAGCCAACTAACAAAAAATTCGTAATAATATGACAATTACACCCCTGACAAAAGATATAAAACCTGCATCACACATTAGTCGCGCGATCTGCAACCTCATTCGTGAAAAAGATCTCCTCCATTCCTCCCTGCAACTTTATCAAAAAACTAGAAACTGGTTCAGATTCATCTTCAGAATCACACTTGCATAAAGTTGTTTCACCTTGAAGCTAAAAAATCATGTTAATGTAGCATGAAATTATTTCATGTTGAAGCCAAAACTTCATGCTTGTATAGCATGAAGTTGTTTCACATTGAAACTAAAACTTCATGCTAATGCATGTTGAAGTTATTTATCTTGCAGTCTCCAGTTTTGTCATGAGTTTTATCCAAAACTTAAGTCTAAACATGCTGAAGTTATTTAGTTCATTTGCTAAAACTTCAATCTAAACATGCTTAAGTTTTTTATTTCATTTACGAAAACTTCAGACTAAACATGCTTAAGTTTTTTGGTTCATTTGCTAAAATTTCAGACTAAACATGCTTAAGTTTTTTAGTTAATTTGCTAAAACTTCAGACTAAACATGCTTAAGTTTTGTCTTGCAGTGTGTAATTTTCTGATGTGTTTTTGCTAATGCATGCTAAAATTATTTAGTTCATTTACTAAAACTTCAGACTAAACATGCGTAAGTTTTTTAGTTAATTTGCTAAAACTTCAAACTAAACATGCTTAAGTTTTTGTCTTGCAGTATATAATTTTCTAATGAGTTTTTGCTAATGCATGCTGAAGTTATTTAGTTCATTTGCTAAAACTTCAGACTAAACATGCGTAAGTTTTTTAGTTAATTTGCTAAAACTTCAGACTAAACATGCTTAAGTTTTTGCTTAGTTCATTTGCTAAATTTCTCACCAAAACATGCTCAAGTTTTGTCCTGCAGTCTATAGTTTTGTCATGAGTTTTATACGAAACTTCAGTCTAAACAAGCAGAATTTTTTATTTCATTTGCTAAAACTTCAAATTAAACATGCTTAAGTTTTTGTCTTGAGTATGTAATTTTCTAATGAGTTTTTTCTAATGCACGATGAAGTTATTCAGTTCATTTGCTAAAACTTCATACCCAAAACATGTTGAGTTTTGTCCTGCAGTTTACAGTTTTGTCAATAGTCTTTTATTAATGAAGGGCAAAATCGTCTTTTTAAAATATTTTTAACAAATAAATGAGTACGAATGCAACGGAAAAACAAAACAGGTATAAGTTAAAAAGGCGCGACCAAATAAGACGCCCATGCAATTTTTACTTAATATAGTTGCCCGAACAGTTCCAAACTCAGGGAAGCCCAACGTCAAGCGAATTCCATTATTTGGGCCAACAGATTTGGATTTCTTCACTAAACAAAGTGAAGAAGCCCAAATACACTAAAGACGTAAGTTGCTCGTGTCAAACGCTCAATCACGAGTCACGGCCCATTTCTTATTTCAGCCATAAATGCATGAGTGTGTCATGTGTGATGCGAAAATCATTGGAGCGGATTTTAATCACAGAAAAGAAAAGAAAAACTGAAATTGCTGAAGAAAATGCCGACAAGTCACCATACAAGGGCTTGGCAATTTTGTCAAGTAGCTCATAATAAATGAGTTTGGCTTGCCAAACATTTTACGTCAATTGATAATCGGAGCAAATCATTAAATAAACAAAAAGGAAGAGACAAGCGATTGACTATGAGCACCGACGTTGTTTTCATATAAGAGAGTGATATCGATACTACTATCTGACGAGAAGACAAGGTTCCCAGTATTTGCATTTTTTCGTGGTTTTATACAAGACAAGACTCCTGGGATTAAGTAATATAGCACAGAGTACTATACAATAAAATAGGAATAGTGCATGCACCTGCAAACAGTTTGGAAATGGTTATTTAAGTAATTATATACAGGTGGCTATATGGTTGAGATATAAGTATTAATGAAGCATGATTTGAACATGTGACAGTACAATATTAATGAGATAATATATACCTGGCGTAATACGACAAATGAGCATTATATGGACGGCCTTGCTAAAGTATTCTTTTCAATTTGTGAGAGCGACTGGCTTTCGATGTCCATATTTGTTAAGTGCAGCTTATAACTTGTCCATATTTGTTTTCTTTTAGTCAAATACTCAAATTACTGTATGATTTCCAGTAACGATACAAGCATACATCAGCAGAATGACGACAGCTTTTGCTTTGCTCCATATATTGAGTATTATAATTAATCTTTATTAATATTATAAATATAGTATATATATAGCACTAACGACATTGAATATATCACCAATAAGATAAGTCCTTGACGTCACTGCAAGTAAGAGCTGTCCAGCCTCTTAGACACGTTGCTTAAGAATTGAACAACTAATTTTAAGCTCGTTATATTTCAAATTTTACGTACATTTACTAATTCCATTTTTATATTGATTATTTAATCAAGAGAAAGGCTATATAAAGAGAAAGTTAAAGTAAAATGAAAAAGAGCATAAATTTAACCTATGTGTGGGTATATATATATATATAGAAGAATGACATAATCATATTCAGAAAGCATAAAGGCAAAAGATATCAGTAGCATGTCATGAGGCACAACAATAGTACTGAAACCCTAAAAGATATACTATTAAACAAGCGTATGTGTATTGCCATGCACCAAATAGATCTTTTGTGGAAGCAAACCAGCCATGTGAAGTCAGAACAGAACATGGGATGCTTTTTGAACGATGGCTGAGACTTTTTTGCTTTTTTTTCTGATTTCTACTCGTATGTGTTCGAAAACCAGGAAAGAATAAGATACATCCCTATATATGAACTTGTTATTTCATATATTACTAAGTACCTTGTTATGCTCCAAAAGAATCAAGATAATAAAAAGGAGACTGAATTTGAAGTACTAAAAGTAAATGGGAAGGTAGTAGATCTCATGTGTATGAACCTATAAGGCTAGGCAATTACTATAAGCAAGTAATGCGAGTAGCACACAATTCAACAAGGAAAAGCCTAAGATCGAGGCTAATAGCAGCTTGTTTTGCGGCTAATGGGGCACCTTGCACCCTGTGCCATACATTTGAGTATATGCCGTTTCTTTTATTAAATGTCAAGAGCGACCTTAGATATATAGCCTCATTGGCGAAGCTTTTTATCGAGGCAGAAACGTTTTTTTTTGGGTTAAAAATGTATTTTTTTTTTTAAAATTAATGTATTTGGCTAAGCTTTTGAAAGGAAAAAAAGTACTTTTAAGGAGAAACAGAAACAATTTTTGAGAAGTAGAAAAAAAATATTTTCTCTCCAAAAATCACTTTTTTGAAAAGTACTTTTGAGAAAAATACATTTAGAAGCAATTTTTTTAAATCCCGGCCAAACACTAATTACTGCTTAAAAGTGCTTTTCAAATTTATTAGTCAAACACAAACTGCTTCTCCCCAAAAGTACTTTTAAAACAAAATACTTCTCAAAATAAGCTAATTTTTGCAGCTTGACCGGGCTAATTTACTCCCACATGCATGTAGACTTCAGAGGACATGTAGCAATTGGCAACCTTAATTATTAATCAAATAAAGACGGAAGAAGATGTGATCTAGCTGAGGGGTAGGTAAACTTCATCAATCTGTAGTATCTATTTACACAACCTAGCAATAGACTACTCATTTCTTTTTTAATTTATGTGAAGTAGTTTGACTTGCTACAAAATTTAAAAAGAAAAAAGGTTTTTAAAATTTGTGATCTTATGCTCTTAAAGGGTAAAACTTTATGAAATCATAATATTTATATAACTACAAAAGCTTTTCACTAAGGAAAAAATAAGTAAAATAAAAGGTTTAAAATTAAATTATAACTAAATATAAAAATATTTTATTTAATTGACTAATAAGAAAATTATGTCATTCAATTGGATGGAGCATATAATTGTCAATGCATCTAGTATTGAAGATGTGCGTGTTTGTGATTGGAGTAGTTATAGCTAGCAGCTAGTATCCTACAATATGAGTGATGAGATATTGTAGAGTTCCGCCCTTCCAGGTTGTCTAATTCAAAAAATGATTTTACATTTTTATCTGTGCGCGGCCTCATGAGATAATAATTGCACAGCTGAGAATCAATATTCATGCCACTCAATATTTGCCACCGGTAATAATTACTTGCGTGATTATATATATGTACGTACACATATGGTTTAATTCTCTATAACAATACTTTATTATAAAAATCAAGCTTTGTTGTAATCAATTTTCATGTTATGTTAGAATATATATTTCTATAACAACACTTCGTTATAACATCAAACAAATAAAATTGCTACAGAGAAATTTGACGGTATATAAACTCACCCGCGAATATGCTTTAATATATTTCACAATCTTTTCCCCCACCAGGCCATTGCATGCTTATTTCCCCCATGGTCCATGGCGTGGTCCCGTTTCCATGAGGTAGAAAGATTCAATTTGGTCACACCTTAGTTATCCTACCACATCAAAAAAAAAAAACTTTTCTTCCGTGTGGAGCTTTTTAGTTTCCTTCTTCAAATAAAACTCCTCTCATGTGTTTATTACTGAAAATTACTATGTATAATGGTAGACACAAGTATCGAGATTTGGTATCGATGATATTGATAATTAAGTTGTCTTTTCATTTGCCAATAAAATCCTTATATATGATATTTGTACAGTGATGAGATAATGTATAATGGAATAATTGAGATTTCTGCAAATTGACCATAATATCATCACTATGTAATGGAAGTATAAGATATTAAGATGTCACTTCAATTAACGTCCTATGTTAGACAATTGAACTAAACAGGAGCATGACAAATGAATAGTCACTACTCACGAGTGAAATTTTAGAATTCGTATTTGGTCGGTGAAAGTAATTCCCGTCAAATTTTGCACCCATGAAGACGTCAACATGTGGCCAAAAGCATGCTCAGCTATCTGCCGTAACTAATTAGAGCCCGTTTGGGCATAAGATTTTTTTTATTTTTTCCGAAAATATTTTACTGTTTTTCACTTGAATATAAATTTTTGATTTTTTTAAAATTTGAAATACTCCAAATGCTGTTTTTTAAAATTTTCACTCAGATTACTTACTAAAATTTAAAAACAACCCAAAATTAATTTTATGTCAAAACACAACTCTAATTTTCAAATATCATTTTTACTTGATTTTTTTTCTTTGGAATTTTACCATTCTTGTGTCCAAACGCCCACTTAGTCTTCCTCATCCTTCAATTTGCCTTATATTGTGTATATATATGGACCACCTATTGTCGCGTAATATACCTTGCCCAATTTTTGAGAAACTTCTCTTTAAGTTAGCCTTTTACCATGCTTTAGGATTTACAGCACTATTTCGTCCTCTTTCGCAAAACAATCCATTTCTATATCCTATAATTTACTAACTACTACTACTTAATATTAACGCTCAGCAGTACGTATACGTGAACCTCTTGATTTTGATTTTTGTCCCTTGCTCTCTAGGGAGAAGCTAAAATTTGAAGTCACCAATATCCCTTGCATGGTTACAGAAAGCTGTAGTGAAATCATCTACTATAGTCGAAAAATATTTGCACCCATTGTAAGTAGGAGTGCTATATGGTCCCCAAGTATCCACATGGACAAGTTGGAAGGAATGAGAAGTTTTGATGAAAAGGTAGTCTAGGTTGCCTAGCTAAGGGACATATACAACAAGTAAAAGGTTGTTTGAAGTAAAATTTGCATGGAATGGATGAAATATCTTTCATTCTGAAAAAAGGGATATGCCCCAACCTATTGTGCCATAAAATCTCCATTTTATTCAAATCAGAATGGTATATACAATGATTATCAGTGCCAATGGCAGCCAATGTAGAATGGTATTTACAATTGGAAGACATAGAAGAGTAAGTAGGAAAACTATTACAAGCAGCAATAAGAACTTTGGAATCAAATTGTGGATATGGTTGCACAAGCTTGTATAGTCCATGATCCTGTTTACCAATTTCTAGTGGCCTCTTCATTGAAGGGGCCTGTATGAGAAAACATGAAAATTTACCAAACAGAACCAGGCAATCTAACTGTACAACAAACTTGTGAACAGAAATAAGATTGTGCTGGAAACTAGGCACAAAAAGTACATCATGAAGTGTGAAAGAAAGAAAATGAAGAGAACCAGTGCAAGTGACTTTGACTTTATACCCGTTAGGAAGTGTGACCAAATATGGGACAACTAAAGGTTGAATATAAAAAAGAAGTTCTTTCATAGAAGTCATGTGATTAGTGGCCCCAGAATATATTATCCAAGTGTACTCATGAACTCTAGTTAGCATGCATGCACCATAAGACACCTTGCCTACACAATCAGGGGAAGGAACTATACTCGCAAAATTAGCAGAATCCATCAGACTAGACTGAGGAAGAGACTCTGAAATGTGATGTTGCTGAAGTAGCATCAGGAGCTGAGCATACTGGTCCTTATATAGACCAGGAATCACAGAATGAGATCGACAGGACTCTCAATGGGAACTGGTCTAGATTCAGGAGCACAAGCTGAACTCTGCACCTCAACATTTGCAGTAGTTCTTTTACCTTTGGTGAATTTAAAGTTTGATGGAAATCCATGAAGCTTATAGCATTTATCAATCAAATGTCCAGGTTTCTTACAATACTTGCATAAAAGAAGAGACTTGTTCTGATCAAAGCTGACTTTCTGGACAAACTGTCTAGGAGGGGCAGATTTATTATTCAAATTGACATGAAAAGAAGCAGAATCACCCTGGAAACGAGAATTAGGAGTAATTTGCCTCTGCTTTTCATCTTGGAGGAGGATACTATAAGCAGTATCGAGAGAAGGTGGAGGTTTCATCATGACCAAGTTACTCCTAACACCAACATAGGTCTCATTTAGACCCATGAGGAATTGGTGTAATCTGTTCTCCTCTTCCTCTTTCTGAAGCCCAGGTTTAGCAGCACAAATACAAGTGTTGGCATGATTAGTGCACATAAACCTCAGTTTATCCCATAACTTCTTGAGTTTGTTGAAATATGAAGCAATGTCCAATGAACCCTGATGAGTGGAAGCTATCTCTTGCTTAATTTCAAACACCTTAATCCCATTAACTGAACCATATCTTCTATTAAGCTGACCCCAGATACTTTCAGTAGTATCCGAGTATTGAACACTCTCAGCTATGTCTGAGGATAGGGAATTAGTCAACCAGGAAATAACCATGTTATTACACCTATCCCATTGCTTAAACTGATGAGTATCCTCAGCTGGTCTCGGACAACTCCCATCAATGAATCCTATTTTATTTCTAGCGAACAAAGATACTATCATATTCCACCTCCAACCCCCAAAACCAGTCCCAGAGAAGGGCACACTAACAAGAGATACACCAGGCACATCAGAAGAAAGTAAAAAGAGTGGACTGGAAGGGTCAGGAGTAAAAGTAGAACTCAAGGATGTACCAGAACTTCCCATAGCGACAATCAGAGACTTTCGTCAAAGTAATCAACACAAACAGATGACCAGTGCAAAGAAAGGAAAATTTAAAGAGATTACCGTATGTTTTTGCTACCGGAAAACAAACGGCCTTGAATGTAGATTCTAAAGAAAAACCTAGGTCGGCAGCGGAGGAGGAAACAGTCCAATTTGATCCAAAATCGCCCACACGTATCACACATACCACTAATAGATGATGAAACGGTAACTCCGACCTTGATTCTGCCTGCAAATCCAGAGGAAACTACCCGAAGCATATTCAACCATGAGCATTAGCAATCGAGTGAAAAGTTGACGAAAATGTGCGAGGGTAACACCGCTCAAAACAGGAAGGAGAGAATCAGCGGATCATCCGCTCTGATACCATGTTAATCTACTAAATTGAGCTTAGTATGAAGAAGAAATGATTAGGGCTCATAAGAGAGAAAGGAACGAGAGAGAGGAAAATTTCATTCTCTGTCTGTCAGTTCTAGAATGTACAAAACTACTGTTTATATATATTGTATTTATATTATATTGGACTTAGGCCAGAAGCTCAAATACAAATAAATAAACTAGCTAAACCGGTACTGGGCCTGTATCATGGGCCGTAGTAAGCTGAAGTCCAACAGAAAACTTGACATATTCCAACGCCACAAAGTTAGGAGACAAAGATCATAGAGTAATTAATAAACCAAGTTCCTCCATTTCGCATTCTTCTCATTTTCCATCATTTGAAAACTTAATGCGTTGTGTTTCATTTACTGTATTTTCAAATAATTTCTAGTTCGGTGTGGAGGATAAATCTCTATATATTTATTTTCACAGAAATAGATCACGCGGCGGAGTCTAGAACACAAAATTAAGTGCGTCGTTAAAAATTTAGTACTAGATGTCTAGAACATGTCTTACGTCTGAACTTTAATATAAATAGCCAGATAATTTTATATTCACAATATTAGCAAAAAAATAATCAGAATTCTCGAATAGTTTAAATATTTTAAGATGATGTCCTAATCTTAAAGTAAAAAATGATGGCTCATAAATTGGGAAGAGATGAAATATTTGAGAAACCAAAGCAAAGGCGATATGACTGTCACATACACATTGACAGTTAAACATTCACAAACATGCTTCAATTCTAATAGACAGAAACTTAGAATATGAATATTAAGGCCAAATGCTGCTTAATATTGTTGAATGAATGTTCACAGACGCAACGCTACTTTTAACTCGTGCTGATATAATAAAAATATTTCCTTCTTTCTCAAAAAGTTTAAATTCTACGAATTCACGCACAATTAGGTTACTTAATACGTAATTATAAGTAAATTTTTTGGTAAGCATTAAATGTCCGATAAAAATGTACATTAAGGAATTAACATATTTAACCATCACCCCTTGGTCCAAGCCGATTATCAACAAATATGGTAAAGGATGCCACAAAACAAGCCACTCTTTTATCTGGAATGCTATAAAAAAGGGGTGGGAAGTATGTTCAAAGGGGATCTCTTGGTCTCCTCACATAAATTCAAATATTAACATATGAGATCTCAAATGGTTTCCACATTCCTAAAACTTACGAAGTATACTACATGGTCTTTTATCACCTTACCACTACACTTTAAAAATAAGGGACCTCTATTCAAACAATAATTGGGACCTCCAAAAACTCTCCATGGAATTGCCAAATGAAATCAAGGAAAATATTATGAAAATAAAAATACGCAAGAAAGGTCCCATAAGTGATATCCCTATTTGGTCCATCTGCCCAAAAGGAAACTTTAGCACCAAAAGTTGTTACTCTATTATTGTACCTGAAACACAACATATGTCGATTTTAACTGGGTTTGGACATTGTAATGTCCAAATAGAATAATTTTTTTATGGCAATGCCTCCATAATAGATTGCCATGCAGAAACTACCTCTCCCAAATTGATATTAACATAGACCCTCATTGCCCTATATTCAATATAAATATAAATGAATCCATTACTCACATATTTTTTGAATGTACACCTGCCAAAAATTTTTGGAGCAACATCGGTAGGGTGACCATAAACAAACAAGTGGGCGAGCACTGGCTCATACAGCTCCGAAACAAACCTAATACCATAAACCACTACTTAATTAGTTGGAATTTACCTTTTGCCATATGGGGTATATGGATCAATCGTAATAATAATAACAAAAATAATACCTCAAACCCCATTAATATAAATCATATCATCCAACAAGCACTAGAATACAAGTTAATTGCATCACATAATCCAATGCCCGTGGAAAAAATTCAAATAAGGGTTCATTGGATAAAATCACAAAAATGGTGGTACAAATTAAATGTGGATGCAAGTTACACTAAGAAAAAAAGCAGGATTGGTGGAGTCATACGCAATACAGAAGGAAACTGGACACTTGGTTTCAACAAACACATAAACACTAGAGGATCAGTGTAAGGAGAGCTCAAGGCAATCAAGGAAGGAATAAAAACTGCACACGAATGGAATACTTTCCCACTGGAGATTGAGACAGACTGTGCGGAAGCAGTACATGCAATTCTCAATGGTAACAAACACTATGATTCTCTTGTTAACTCATGCAGGTTGTTAATGCACCACGGGAAGGCGACCCTCCTCAGGCACAACTTTAGGGAAGGCAACAAGGTGGCACACCTCATGGCTAAGCTGGAAAGTACTCACTGGAAGAAAGGAAAATCAGTTTTTGTAATACCACCTAGTAGTGTGGAACACCATGTATTGACAGAAAAAACAATGTTTGTATTTGTGTTAAGTACTTATCGTTGATGCTTGCATCTCTTTAGCAAGGAAATGAATGTGCACGACTTGGCACATGTTATGATGTAACAAACAACTTTAAATTTCCTAGCTATATAAATCCTATTTGCTCAAAAAAAAAAATTCCCTAAAACGTTTGGAGAAAATTCAAGCATAGAAAGGAGGAGACAAGATGCATGAAAGGAATCGATAATGCTGGAAAATAAATGTTGATAATGCGCTCTAAATGTTACTATAAGCGAGAAGAGGGAAGGAAAAAGAGGCAATTGAGTATTTACTAGTAGCTATTATGGGTTAGAAAGAAGCTACTGATTGAGACACATTATTTTTGAAACTAAAAATGGATTTCGGCGGAATAAGCACCATAATCTAGGAAGTGAGAGCGCTGGGTTTATGAAATCAAGTGCCTAATTTATATTGCTATCACGAAGGAATGTCAATGCTACAAAAATATATCTATGTGAAAACTTGGTATAAATGAGTAATTAATACGTTATGACATATGTTAAACTATACTGTTAGCGAGCTTGTTTGGCTTGATTTATTAGGTGAAACAATTACGACATAAATAATAATATTACTTTATATATATTTACCCGTAAAATAATATAATTGAAATTTTACGTGATTTATAGACAAGTGAATTAATTTGGTCCAAAAAATAATAGATGAATTAGACAGAAATATAAGACTTAGCCTTAAAATTGAAATAGACGACAGACATCTTGGTTCCAGGCGCAGAGTTACTAGGAGAAATAAGAACAATACCAATAAGCAAGAAAGTAAAATGTTAATGAGCTTTTGATAGAATATAGTGTATGTTTGTCAGAAAATTAGTGTCCTTTGCAATGATAGTAGAGCTCACTATTTATAGTTGTACATAGGGAACAAGGTCCTAGGATTAAGATCCTCTTTAATGAAAATTATTAGAGTCACTGAAGGATTTGTAACGGTGGGCAATGAATGCCATATTCTCTGTAACAGATCATGCACTTAATGATGTAGAATATTTTTCATTGAATGCTATCGGATGACGACATTAATTTTGTCGTTATGGGTATCATTCTCTCCTGTGACAAGCTAGATCATTACCTTTGGATAGCTATCTTCTACCTTTGGTTCCACAGTCACTTTTTCATACGATCAATAAATATGAAAATATTTTACCCCATATAGATACTCCCCATCTTTTTCGCTGGCATAACTTTGTGTCACCAGGAAGTTGGTAGAAATACCTTTTTGGCAGGAAATTCTCTGATCCCCTCTGAAAAATTTCTGACGATTGATTAGACGCACGTCTCTCCGCATTTAATGCCCCGAACACGCATCATCCCACGATTTAGCATCACTTATGGCGATTATCGAGGTAATTATGGTCACGATTTTAGCCGCCTATATCTTTATTTGTACGTTTCAAACCTCTTCATTTACACATCATAATTCTCTACACTTTCTCAAACTCTCTTTACTCAACTCGTGCTTTGTCTTTAACCTTCTTCTTGAGAGAAAACCTTCCCTCATTTATGATGAAAATGGACTCTTCTTCCAGAAACCCTAGTTCGTCAAAGAACAAAGGTAAAGCTGATGATGCTGCTCCTCCTATGGTGAGCTCCATCATCCCAAAGATTCTTGTCACCACGAAAGCCTTTGAAGAGAAGTATCCTTACGCTCACCCTCGTACATGGGTCGTTAGCGTATATCCTTCTTTCATCCGTCCTTTCAATATTCCTACTGTGAAGGAAGACTACCACTTTCAAGATTTAGACATTATTGCTCCCGACCTGGTAGAATGAATAACCTTACCTCGGAACGATTTTACGTATTTTTACACGTATCCCTTCACCTTGTGACCATTCTCTTTGAGTGGAGATCTTTACTCCATCGTCGTGGAGTTCTGCATCCGGTACCAGGTGTGCTTGGCACAGGTAAATTCTTTAGTGTAGAGGACAGTCGATTGTCTTCGACGCTTGTGCCAGGAGACGGGAGAAGAGCTAAGCCTAGCTCGATTGATGAACCTTTATTCCCTCAAAAGCTTCCGCGGGGGAATAATAAATTTCAGCAAGCGTGACTACTATGCTCTTCTATCCAGCATGGATGATGACAACGACTGTGAGTGGATGGAATGGTTCATTTCAGTTTCCACTAGTGACATTGATGTTTTATACATCAATACCACACAAGAAGGGGAGGGGGGTGATTTGTGTGGTGTCCAATTTTTGAGTGTAGTCTCTATAGAAGAACCCGGTTCTTCTTGGTGTTCCAACTTCTATAGTTTGCGGAAAAGTAATTGCAGAATTTAATGAATACAACAATTTTACGTGGAAAACACCTGGCTCAAAAGGTAAAAAACCACGACCTACTTCCCAGTAGGATTTTCCCAAACTCTTCACTACAACTCTGAGCCAAACAACATTTACAAAATAAACTCTTTTGTAAACCTAAGGACTAACTCTAATCCCTTTGTGGCAAACTAGCCTCTAGCTAATTGCGACTAACTTCAAGTTAACTCTAACTTGAGCAGTGTGTACCTATTACAATTTCTTCTAGATAAAGCTGAAAGATGAAATATTCCATCACCTACTACAAACTACTAGACTCAAAAGACAACAGATGGAACTGGTTCTTCTAGCTGGTTCAAGTAGCTTTTATGTCGCACAAGGATTCTGCTTGCAAAATTGCTTTGATAATTTTGCTTTTAGTTCTTGTTTCACTTCAGTGTTTGTGCGTCAATTCTTCAACAGGAATGCTTCAATACTTTATAGAGTCAGTAGTTGAGATGTTGTTGTTCAGTTCTAATGCAACTCTTCCTTGGTGGAAGAGTTTGTGTTTATCTCAACTTCCTTGATCTCGTTTCTATCCTACCTGAAGTCGAACTACATCTTCTTATAAATTTGCAACCTTTTCTTTTAGGAGATAACTTCTTAGTTCACAGATAATGTTTGTCTCTTGTGCATGGACGCTTCTTGTGCCAATGGGTCTATTTGACTCTGTTTGCCATGATGGACCTGGTTCAACTGGGTTGGCATTTGTCAATCTTCAAAACCATGCAGTGACTTGGTTCAACAGACATCATTCCAGTTACGACTTCATCCTTTCCAGAATTATGGAGCCGCACTCGTAAGTTCACCATTTGTCTTTTCTTCCGTTAAAGATCATTCCATATCATTATTGACCCTTCTTTTTTCGCTTATTTCAATGACTTGATGGGTTCCACCTAGGGTTGAATTCTTGGACCAGTGGGTCCAGTAAATTTTGGACGTTACTACGCCTGAGACCCGCACGTGGAAAGAACTGGCCTTTAATAATGGGTGGAAGGCCAAAAATCATGGTAAGTCAAACTCACCTTGTTTATACCTTTTCGTATAAGGAAGTTGTTTAACCTTTCTCTCCTATAAGATTCATGTCTATCCAAGGGCTCAGTTGTCGTCCCCGAGGAGGACGTTTTGGCTGATCCTGCTGATGCAGCGTGGCTGTTGCAAGAGGCCTTTACACAGATAGGTGTCTCGGGGCCTGCTTCTAGTGTGAGTACTTTTTCTCGGAATCCCCAGTCGGAGAACAAGCAACCAAAAAGAATATGTTCCTTCGCAGCTGGGGGAAAAAATAAAAAAGGGGAAGAGTGCCGCTCCCGAGTGGTCTCCGGAAGTTGTGGTAATGAGCCCCCCTCCCCGGTTCAAACATAAACACCGTAATGATTGATGCTGATGGGGAAGCCATCGAGGAGGGGGCTTCTCTATATATAAGACGACGACCTTCATCAGCTCAACAAACTGTTCAATCTGTTGAGTTAGTTGCACCAACCGAGGACGATCCCTCAGTACTCTAGGGGGAGTATGAGATGGTGGAAATGCTAACTCCCACTTCCAGATCCCAATAGTCGTGCCTGGTACCGTGAGGCTGAGTACCAGGCCGTTTCCATCTTCAGTTAATGAGCAACCAACAATCAGCTCCGCGCTTGCCGCAGCCACATCTCATACTTCAGACGAACAACTCATTTCCATGTCTATGACCGGGATGCCATGGTTTACCGATGTGGCTAACTATCTTGTGAGTGGAATTGTTTCGAATGAGTTCTCTTCAAACCAAAGGAAGAATCTAAAATGGTACTGCCTGGACTACTATTGGGATGAGCCATAACTCTTCTAAATTTGCACTGATGGTGTTATTCGAAGATGTGTACCAAAAGAAGAACAATTGGGTATTCTTGAAGCTTGCCACTCTTCGCCATATGGTGGTCACCATGGTGGAGCTAGAATTGCTACAAAGGTTCTAAGCTGTGGATTCTATTGGCCTACCCTTTACAAGGACGCTAGCAAGCTCGTTAAGCATTGTGACGAATGCCAAAGGGCCGGTGGGATCTCCAATAAAAATGAGATACCTCTCACCACCATCATAGAGATTGATATTTTCGATGTGTGGGGCACATATTTTATGGGTCCATTTGTGAGCTTATGTGGGAACACCTATATTTTGGTAGCTATGGATTGCGTGTTCAAATGGGTTGAAGTTGTGGCTTTGCCCAACAATGAAGCTCGGAGTGTGGTAGCTTTCTTGAAGAAGAACATATTCACAAGGTTTGGTACTCCAAGGGCCATCATTAGTGATGGGGGATCACACTTTTGCACCAAAGCTTTCGACACTTTACTCTCCAATTATGGTGTGACTCACAAAGTGTCGACCCCCTATCATCCCCAAGAAAGTGGACAGGTTGAAGCCTTTAACCGGGAGATCAAGAGTATTCTGTCAGAGACTGTTAATGCAAACCAAATTGATTGGTCGAAGAAACTTGACGATGCTCTTTGGGCTTACAGAACAACTAACGAAACATAAATTGGCATGTCTCCGTATCGGTTGGTGTTTGGGAAAGGTTGTCATCTTCCAGTAGAACTAGAGCATAAGGCTATGTAGGCGTTGAAGAAGCTTAACCTTGAGTGGGATATAGCTGCAAATCTTAGGGTAGAGCAATTGAATGAACTTGATGAGTTTCTGTTCTATGCTTACTCCAGTTCGTCCTTGTATAAGGACAAGATGAAGTACCTCCATGATAAGTATATCCGGAACAAAGAATTAAAATAAGGTGATCTTGTGCTTTTGTTCAACTCTCGGTTGTGGATGTTTCCGGGAAAGCTGAAATCAAAGTGGTGTGGCCCGTTTGAAGTTGTACATGTGACACCCTTTGGTGCTCTAGATCTGAAAAATAAGAATGGTGAGGTGTTTAGAGTCAATGGGCACCAGGTGATGCACTATCTTGGCAAGGTTGATGATGGCCACGTTGTGGCATTTATCCATTTCAAGTGATTAATGGTAACATGCGTCGTGCCGCGATATTAAATTAGGCGCTTCTTGGGAGGCAACCCATGTGTTTTCTTTTCTTGATTTTGTTCTTTAGATTAGGCATTATTTTGTGCTAACTGGTTCTGTAGTGTATGCAGGAATATGGGTGTGCATTGCAGGGACTATGCATGAAAAAATTGGCTAAGTGTTGCAACAGTGCGGACCGCACCAGAGTTATGCAGACCGCACAATCACTCTGCGCCCGCACAATTCTATGTGCGGTCGCACAAATGGGAGATGAAAAATGCAAGGTCTATGAAGTTTGGCCTATTAAAATTCCTTAATGATTTGCGGCCGCACAAAAAATTATGCGGACCACACGAGTTCTGCGGCCGCATTCATTTTTGTGCGGACCGCAGCACCACTTCAAGGAACAAGTAAGGAGTGCGGACCGCACTCAGGTAAGTTATGGGTCAAACGGGTCAAAGTATAAATAGTACCTTTCACAACTTTTTACACTTTACAAACTTTGACCTCTGAAATTAAGCTATCACAGTGCATATCCCTTTGTTCTCAATATTCCCCCATTTCATCAGTGTTGAATCTCACTTGCATCTTCATTACTGGTATGTCAATTTCAATGCTTTAGATTTTTCCTCTTTTTCTTTGTTTTAGTTCTTTAATCTAGGGTTATGTTCATGCCTAATAATGTCAATAGATGGTCAATCTCGCTTAGCACCATATAGGTAGTATCCTAAATGTTAAATGGGGCCTAGGTAAGTAGCTAATCATGCTTAATTGCTAAAGCCATGTCTAATTAGTGAAAAACCTTGTAGGAATCGTAAGTCAGTGCCTGTGTATTTCAAACTATGCGGGCGCACATATTTTGTGCGGTCCGCAGTTCCCTGAGTTAGGGCCATTATGATTAATGAAATTGTGAGGCCTCACTCAAAATTGTGCGGTCCGCAATGAACTTGTGCGGCCGCACTCCTTTTTGTACAGTACGCACCGATGAAACTTCAGAGACCCAGTAGTCTGAATCTGGGGTTGTGCGGCTGCACTCAAAATAGTGCGGTCCACAGTGGGTTTGTGCGGCCACACTTATTTTTGTGTGTTTCGCACTGATGCAACATCAGAGACCCTAGTAGTTTGAATCTGGGGCTCTGCAGCCGCACTCACTTTTGTGCGGTCCAAACTTGGCAGTCTACGACCACACTCACTTTTGTGCGGTCCGCACTGCCCCTTCTGAGACTGTGTACTGCAACTTTCAATCATGCTTCTATGTACATTATGTGCTTCATTCCTAACTGATTTCCACTGCTTATGTGTTGTAGACAATGGTTCGCTCATGCGGTAGAGGAGACACATCAAAAGGGAGGGCAGAACCCTCCCGAGGCTGGGGTCGAGGCAAAAGCAACCTACCACAAGCAGTTCAAAAGGTCATAATAAATAAAGCTACAACTAATAGACCCCCATGAACCTTCAGACACCAGTGAGTACCTCCCATCTGGGGAGGCTTCTGAGGGTAACTCTGTTCAAGCACAACCGGAAGCCCAATCACAATAATTCCCAGGGAAACTCCACCTTGTAAATGAACCAACTTCTTCTTCCATTTCTTCTAAAGGTTCGGAGGAGGGTAGTCAAGCCTCTAAGCCCTCTCACCCACATGCTTCGGCTAATCCAATTAATATGGACGATGATGATGAGGTCCCGGACAATGGGAGAGGGGGTGATACTGTAGTGGGAGGTTTAGAAAAATCAAGGAGGATAGAGCTATGGGAAGAAAAATTCTTTAGTGCCAATGACTTTGTCAAATTCAAATAATGGTGGTCGTAGAGGTCACTCACTCTTGAGCGATAATTCTTGATGAATGATTTGAACAAGCACAACCCCGTTGTCCTTAGACAATTCCAGGAGCGTAAAGGATGGAAATGATTCATCCAGAGCATGCTAGATTCAAATGAGCACCTGGTCAAATAATTCTATGCCATCGTTGCTCACATAAAAAAGGGTACCAAGGTGACAAAAGTCCAAAATTTGAAAATCCGTTTTGACTCCTGTGCACTGAACCAATATGTGGGGTTTGAAGAAGTAGAAGCATTGCAATACTTGGAAAAGATAGCTATGGGTGATGTAGCTCGCCCGTGGCTAGCTGAGATTATAGCAATCCGAGGGTCAACACCTCTGTGGCTCACAGCAGGGGTCAGATAGTCCGAGCCACCCTAAATATTTAAAGCAAAAGGGTGGCAGACATTTGTGTGCAGCCTCCTTGATCCATGCCTCAATGAGAACATCCTCCCAATCCCCGTATAGTTTTATTGGCATCCATTACGGCCGGTTATCCAATAAATATGGGAGCCTTGATGTCTTCTAACATTACCCTAGCGGTCCAGAAGAAGGAGAGGTCATATCCCTACCCCAACTTCATCACAGAATACTTTAAGGATCAAGGGGTGGAGTCGAGGTATTATGGCGTCGAGGTGAAGGAAAAAGAAGCCTTTCTTATGGTACCACCTCCAGGGAGCTGACAACCCTAAGTTCAAGGGTAAAGCTACTACCTCTATTGGCCAATCTGAGGAGCTGACAGTAGTGGTTACTGATTCAGCTGTCGAGCCTTCCACAGCAACCGGTACTTCTACCGGGACAACAGCCATGCACCGTCATCTTCCGGACCACCTACTTATGCTAGACTATTAGTGCCTTTATCAATGCCGCCCTCTTCTACTTATCCTCAGACTGCGCAACGAGTCTCCGAAACATTGGCGAGTCTAAACAACTGGATGACGGTAACTATTACAAAGCTGACCGCCATATCTAGTGCTGTTGCAGCACAGTCCTCAGCCCCAACAGAGCCTCAGATACCTTTGTCAGTGGAGGAAACATTGAAGGCAATTCTGGACAACCATAAGGTCAACATAGAGACTCTAGCGGCGCATGGGAAAGTCATTAAGGATTTGGGCTAATAGGTCAAAAGGATGAGGAAGTCTCAGGCATCAAAGAAGTCGGTGGAGAAGTTGTGCAAAGAAATTATAAAGATTTCATCTATCGGAGATCTTCCATTGGACTTGCTCATGGAGAAAATAGTCCTGGCAGTACCAGCAGCAGTACCAGAGGCATCATAGACAGAGCCGAACAGTTTTAGGAGCAGGCTACAACTACACACACTGCTGAGGAGATGATACAGATGCTCAGCAACCCAGATGTCCCTCAATCAAGAGATTATGACATATCGTTAGAGGAAACATAGGGTGATGAGGACCCCATGCAGACTGAGACCACATAGGGAGTTTTCTTCACTCTCTACCCTTCCTTGTTCTTATTTTGATTAGCATTGAGGACAATGCTTATTTTATTTGGGGGGTGGTCTATTTGGATTGATTGACATTGACATTTGGCATATTACGCTATTTTTCCTTTATCTTTATTTTCTCTTTGGTATGTATATATTTTCCCCATTCAATGTATATATTCGCTTTACTACGTTTTGTATATTCATTTTACTTTCTGTAGTTTACATCATAACTTCTTTAGTTTCTTTTTCCTTAGTAGTATAACTTCTTATTTACTTTAGTAGCTTCTTTTTAATTTGTTAGTTTTTTTTTTAACGTTTTGTGTGAACAATAAGCCTTTGGTTTTCTTAATGCCACGATTCTTTCCAAAGGTGTGTGTAAACTGGATGGCTCTTCCCAATGATGGATGGCGTGACAATAACACTTGTTGGACTGGCTCGAAGTTACGCGGCTTGATATGCTTGTCATGCCATCTTTTTGTATTTTCTTTGTAAATCTTAGAATTTTCATAAAAGTGCAGCCTGAACTCATCTAACTCATTCAACCGCAAAAGTCTTTTCTCGCTCGCGGCTTCAAGGTCCATGTTCAGCTTCTTAATGGCCCAATATGCTTTATGTTCAAGTTCAACGGGCAAGTGACATGCCTTCCCATAGACTAACTTGTACGGTGACGCCCCAATTGGCGTTTTGTATGCGGTTCTATATGCCCATAAGGCATCATCTAACTTTGCAACCCAGTCCTTCCTATTCACATTCACCGTCTTTTCTAAGATTTGCTTTATTTCTCTATTATATACTTCAGCTTGTCCGCTTGTTCGAGGATGATATGATGTTGCAACTCTATGGAGGACTCCATATTTATCCAGAAGGTTATTCAATAACAGATTGCAAAAGTGTGTCCCTTCATCACTAACCAAAGAATGTGGAGTCCCAAACCTCGAAAATATGTTCTTTTTCACAAACGTAGTTACCACCATGGAATAATTTGTAGGCAATGCAATCGCCTCTACCCATTTTGACACGTAGTCAACTGCTAGCAAAATGTATTGTTTTCCTCTGGACAATGGGAATGGTCACATAAAATCTATCCCCCATACATAAAAAATCTCAACCTCCAGGATGTTATTCAAAGCGTCTCGTGCCTCTTTGTGATTTTTCCTGTTCTATGACACTGGTCACACTTCTTAACAAATGCACGAGCATCCTTGAATAAAGTTGGCCAAAAGAAACCGGATTGTAATACCTTTGCAACTGTTCTATCGCCCCCATGATGGCCCCCATAAGGTGATGCATGACTATCATACATCACTAATTCTACCTCTTTATCTAGAATGCATCTCCTCATCAACTGATCAACACATTGTTTGTACACATATGTCTCATTCCATTAGTAGAAGTTCACATCATGTAAGAACCTCTTTCTAGCTTCAGATTCAAGATAATTCACATAGTCTGCATATCATGGGGGAGGGTCTTGGGTGATAGCAAAAAGTTGCTCATCAGGAAATACTTCTTTAATTTGTCCACCCTCCTCCACGTGGTCATGATTTTCCAGCCTTGATAGATGGTTAGCTACTTGGTTCTCGGTGCTCTTTCGATCTCTTATCTCTACATCAAATTCCTGCAACAACAAAACTAGCGCATCAATCTAGCCTTAGATTCTTTTTTTGTAAATAGATACCTGATTGCTGCAAGATCGGCATGGACTATGACTTTCGTTCCACCAAGTATGCCCGAAATTTCTCAAAGGCCCACACAATCACTAACAACTCCTTTTAAGTGGTGGTGTAATTCAACCGTGCATCATCAAGAGTCTTACTCGCATAGTAGATGGAATAAAACACCTTGTCTTTCCTCTGTCCTAGAACTTCCCCAATAGCATGGCCACTTGAATCACACATAAGTTCACAACGGTAGGGACCAATCTGGTGCCACAATAATGGGAGCAACTACCAATTTCCTTTTGTTTTTTCAAATGACTTCAGGCAGGCTTTATCAAAATTGAACATTGCATCTTTGATAGTTTCTATGAGTCCACCAAACTGTAGAGATACCTGGTCCTCTACTTGTTCCCACAGAGGAGTACACTAAGAAAGCAAGTAAAAGAGACAAGGGATTTTTACGTGGAAAAATTCCACTCAAGGGGACAAAAATCACGGCCTACACTTGTAGGATTTCAACCACTAACTTGTAATCTAAACTATTACAAGACACTTTGTAATGAACTTCTTACAAAGACTTTAACACACTAACTTGTAATCACTATTACAAGCCACTTTGTCACTCTCTAGTTACAAAGACTTTTCACTTGTGACTACACTAGTCACTACAAAAACACAAGAGGTTTATGGTTGAGAGATTACTAACACTGTGCTTCTACAAAAGCAAATGGAATACAATGAAAACAAAATGGAAGATTACAACTCAACTAAGAACACTAACGACACAAGGTGAAACTGGTCCGTCTTAGTGGAGTTGTCTTCTTGCTCTTGACACACTTGAGTCTTCAATGCTAGAGCCCTCTTCAATGCTTGAGAGAATGTTTTTAGTAAATGCTCAAGTGAATATCTTGTTTGTCTCCAAACAAGATATTATATCCCTAGGACACTCCAAGGAGGATGCCCATATCTTGAAAGTACACTTCACAACCAATGGGAAGTGACTGCTGCACTGTACAGTTGCAGGCAGTCACTTTTCCGTCACAACTTTTACAGCTGTAGAGTTGACTTGTACTTTCGTCTGTGAGACTGTCAAGGGATCAGGTCCCTCAGCTGTTTCTTTTGAGTTCAACAATACACTGTCCAGAATTCCTTGAGTTAAAGATGACTGGTTGTGCTGGCCACATATCAGGTCCTTTATCTAGTTCTTTACATGAAAGTTTGGTAGAGCATCAAAACAGAATACAACCCATCAATATCCCCATTTTTTATGATGACAAACTTTTATAATTGGTGATCAGTTATATACCCTAGCATATCCAGATACATAACAGATGAGAGACCAGATTCCCAAAGAGTTCCCCCTATCTATGTGCTTCCCCCTTAATACCTGCCATCAATTAACCCAATCCCTTTAACTTCCCCCTTTTGGCATCATAAAAAGGCACAAACAATTAGAAAGCATAAAGAAGTCCAACAGAGCTAACTCATGCCCCTTATGTGCACACAACATGATAGAGAACATAATAAAAAAGAAGAAAGGCAATAAAGAGAACATAAGAAGACTGAATTTCATTCATTAAAAGATTTAAAACATAGAGAAGTCTTTGATTGGGATAACAAAGAATTCATTTGGATTTTTCAGGCGGGAGCAGTCAGGTGTTGTCCACATACCAATAAAAAAAAAACAAAAAAAAAACTATTAACCACATCATCATCGCAGAGAGACAAAACAGACAAGGCCTAGGGGGAACTAGAGGAGGAAGGCTTGGAGGAGGGGGAAGTGAGAGTCCGGAGAACCAGATACATGCGAGCATTGGTAGAGGACTGTTCCTCGAGTAGTTTCTCCTTTAGGTGCTCAACCTGTTGCCGCAGCTCAAAGTTCTCCTTAGCAAGCGGGAAACTTCTTCATTTGAGGAGATACCAGAACCGGGTCCCCTATCAGCTTGACTTGATTGAACCTCTAAAATGGCAATCTGAGCCTTCAACCTCTTGATCACATCAATGGAAGCATTCAGCGCATTGATCAGTTGAGAGATGGTAGAAGTGTTTCCCCCAGCCTTCTCAAAACACTCACATTCCTCAAGGTTTGTCTTTGAAAAGGTTTGCTTGCGGGTCCCTACTCGGGGATTCTTGACTGGCACTTTGTAAAACTCAAAGACTGGAGTAAGTAGAAAACCATAGGGGAGCCCGTGATTTCCATCCTTGACTTTTACAACCTTCTCCATATGATTAAGCATGAGAGCAGGTAGGTTGAATGGTTTGAACTAGTCAAGGGCTTCCATCAGGATCAGATCAGCTCTGGAAGCAATGGAACGCCTCTCAACACGGGGAAGAAGGACCTTATTCACCAGTTCAAAAAGAAGTTGGTAAAGAGGTAGCATGGCCTTCTTGTGAACCCGTTCCCCTTACTGGACTGTCCCCGACTTAACGATGGCTCGCCTAAAATTTCCCTCACAAGCATACTTCTATGGATCCACAGAAGACAACCCTCTTGATGGAACATTGAGAACTTTTCCCAAAGCAGCATCATAAAAAACAATATTAGTGCCCTCCACCAAAACACAAACATGACCCTCAACAGGAGTGTAGAGGGTTGCATAGAACTCCTGCACGACATCCTCATAAACCTTGGGCACGCTAACATTGAACAAGTTCTCCAACTTCTGGAATTCAACCATAGCCATGAGTGGCTCATTCCTTCCATTTCAAGGATCTTAGGGTCAAACGTGCGACCCCACAACACTCTCTGACTTCGTACATTCTCCTGCCACTTCCCACTGTTACTTGGTATTATTTTCATGGAACCAGGTCCTCCATCTCCCTTTTTCGTTTACCGGTCACTTGCACAGATTTCCTTTTATCACTTGCTTCAGTCACAGACTTCTTGACACTTACTTCACCAACTTCCTTTTTCTCAGACTTGCCACCACTTTTTGGGGGTGACAGAGATTGTTTCCCTTGTCCTTCAGCAGACACGGACTTCTTTCTCCCCCCCAAGGAACTGGGTTCCTCTGCAGTTTGCTCTTCTACTTCAACAACTGGGATAGCTTCATCCACCACTAATTTCCCTTCCTTCATCAACCTCTTCTTCTTCTGCTTACTACTCTTCTTACTTTTCTCAAGAGCCGAGTCAAAGGTTTCCTTCTTCTACAACCTAGTAGATGGCCTCTTCACAGAAGTTTCCGGAGTACGCACCCTCTGACGGAGTTTAAAATGTGCACTCAATACCATGTCATCCTCATCATCTTTATTTGTGGGCTCAGAAAACGGAGGGATGGACTCTAGAGGAGGGGTATAGAAGATTTGCTCCTGGGGGGTCTTTGGAAGAGGAGAACCAGGATCCTCACTAGGTTTGTCATGCACAGACTCATGGACAGGAGACTCAAATAGGACCATGGTACCCTCATCCTCTAGGAAGGAAGAAGATGCTCCCTGAGTTTCAGGAAGATAAGAAGCCCTTTAAGAGGGAAGATTCTCAGAGGCGATGACCATTATGCTTTCGACCGCCTCTTTTTCTGGAGACTCCATGGGAGTCAAAGAATTGAGAAGAGATGAGTTATGATATTGGTCAGGGTCGTCCTCTGAGGGATTGAGAAGGGAGGCTTGATAACCTTCAGTGATTGGAGGTTCGTTTGGTGGTTCAGAGGAGGAGGAAGGAGCAATGGGTGCTTCAGTGACTAGAGGTTGTTTGGGTGTTTCTGATTCTGCTGGAAGTGAAGAGGAGGTAGGAATGGATATGGAGACCTTTGGGAGATAGGAGGCCTTATCCTCCGCTGAAATAGTATTGGAATTAGAGGTAGGAGAGAGAGGGTTCGTTTGTAGCTGCCATTGTTGACGGTTTGAGAAAAGCTTCAGAGAGAGAGAAAGTGCTTTTTCAGGAGAGGGAGAAAGTGAGAGAAGGTGTGTGAGGAGCGGTCAGGGATGAAGGAGTTTTATAGGAGAGTGGAGTAATGAGGAGGAAGAGGAATAGGTTCAAAAGGCGGTAGGCGTTTTGGGAAAAGGAGAACGTGTAGAGGGAGTTGAAACGATGTGGTGATAGACGTGAGAGACGTGTTTACTGAAAAGGTGGACGATGTGGCAGCAGTAATTAATGTCAATTCTTTTTTAAAAAGGTAGTGAATACACATAACTACTAACCTGGTGTACAGGGACCAGGTCCTGTACCTGTTTTTCTTGAAAAGTTTCTCAGTCTTCTTTTGTTCTACAGTTCCATACCTTTAAAGTCTGTAATCAGCATCTACCTGCAATGGTATTGATGTGAGTTAGAATTTGTTAGAAAACACTTTAGCTATCTGTTCCTGAGAGTGACTTTCATATCCAAAGAGGGGAATCGAGTCCCTAATTAGGTCTCAGCAGCCCTAGTGCCATTCTATTTTTCTCAAAATGTTCCCTTCCCAGTGCCTTGGTAAAGATATCTGCAATCTGATCTTCAGTGCAGCAAAACTTCATGCAGATGTGCCCTTTTTCAACGTTGCCTCCGAGGAAGTGATGTCTCACATCAATATGCTTAGTTCTCTTGTGTTGAACCGGGTTCTTTGCCATGTTGAGAGCACTGGTGTTGTCACATAGAAGTGGTATGCTGTCAAGGTACACTCCAAAGTCTTCCAATTGTTGTTTGATCCACAACAGCTGAGCACAACAGGATGCAGGTGCAACGTATTCTGCTTCAGCTGTGGACAAGGCCACTAAATTTTGCTTCCTTGTTCCCCAAGAGATTAGTCAAGATCCAAGAAAATGATCCATCCCTGAAGTGATTTTCCTGTCCACTAGATAACCTGCATAATTAGCATCAGCATAACCAACAAGATTGAAATTATCACCTGAGGGATAGTACAGGACTAGGTCCTGTGTACCTTTGAGATAGCGTAGGATCCTTTTGGCAACCTTTAGATGAGACTCATTGGGATTTGATTGAAACCTTGTACATAATACTACACTGAACACAATGTCTGGCTTGCTTGCAGTGAGGTAGAGTACAGAGCCAATGATTCCCCTGTACATTGTTTGGTTTACAAAAGATCCAGATTCATCCATGTCAAGCTTGGTAGCCACTGCAATGGGTGTATCAATCACCTTGGAGTCTTCCATATCAAACCTTTTGAGAAGCTCCTTGATGTACTTCTGCTGACTGATACAAGTTCCCTTTGTGGATTGTTTCACTTGAAGACCCAAGAAGAAGTTCAGTTCCCCCATCATACTCATCTCAAACTCACTGCCCATAAGCATGGAAAATTCCTTACACAGTGAGTCTGCTGTAGCCCCAAAGATAATGTCATCCACATACACCTGGACAATAAGAAGGTTCCTTCCCCGTTTCTTTAGAAATAGGGTGTTGTCAATCTTTCCTCGAGTGAATCCATTATCTAGTAGAAACTTGGAAAGCCTCTCATACCAAGCTCTAGGAGCTTGCTTCGACCCATACAAGGCTTTGTCCAGTTTGAAGACATACTCTGGGTGAGCATGACTTTCAAACCCAGGAGGTTGCTTAACATATACTTCTTCTTTGAGATACCCATTCAGGAATGCACTTTTCACATCCATTTGGAAAAAGGTGAATTCCATATGAGATGCAAAATCAATAAGAATCCGAATATCTTCCATGCGAGCAACATGAGCAAAAGTTTCATCATAATCAATCCCTTCCTCTTGATTGTAACCTTGAACCACAAGCCTTGCTTTATTTCTGGTTGTTTTCCCGTTTTCATCCAGCTTGTTCCTGAACACCCACCTGGTTCCTATGATGGTTCTGTCTGAGGGTCGAGGTACCAGATGCCAGACTTTGTTTCTTTCAAACTGATGAAGCTCCTCCTGCATAGCAATGATCCAGTCTGCATCCTTTAGAGCTTCCTTGATGTTTTTTGGTTCTATTTGGGATAGAAAGACTGAAAAAGCTAGGGAGTTTCTGGTTTTGGATCTAGTTTGGATTCCAGAATCAAGAGGAGTGATTATGTTATCAAGAGGATGATAGATTTTATATTTTCAATTTGGGACCTGAATTTGATGAGTGGAGGAGCTTGGTGGATCAGAGGAGTTTCCTGCACATCTTGTTCTGCTACCTGTTGAGTACCTTCCACAACATCTCCAACTCTTTATTCAGCTTCTGTAGGAGAGATAAGGGTACCAGGTTCCTCCTGTGAACTAGAGGAGGAGGCTGCATTTCCTTCACTCACCTCCTTGGTTTGACTCATCATGTCAGTTTTGCCATTAGAGACATCAGATATCTCTCCAGGAACCAGGAGTGGTTCATAGTCTTGATCATTGCCATTTTCATCCCTATTTGAGGAGGGAGTCTCATTGAAAAGCACATGAACACTCTCTTCTACACATTGGGTTCTCTTGTTGTACACTTTGTATGCTTTGCTTTGAGAAGAGTATCCCAAAAAGATTCCTTCATCACTTTTGGCATCAAATTTTCCAAGTTGATCCTTCCCGTTGTTCAGAACATAGCACTTGCATACAAAGGCTCTCAGATGAGTTATCTTTGGCTTTCTTCCATTGAGCAATTCATAGGGGGTTTTGTTCATGAAGGACCTGATCATGCACCTGTTCACCAAGTAGCAAGCAGTGTTGATTGCTTCTGCCTAGAAGTTCTTTGCAATCCCACTATCAATGAGCATTGTTCGAGCCATATCTTCCAGGGTTCTGTTCTTCCTTTACACTACTCCATTTTGCTGAGGAGTCCTAGGTGCTGAGAAGTTGTGTGTGATTCCATTTTCAATGCAGAACTCATCAAATTTTGCATTATCAAATTCGGTTCCATGGTCGGATCTAATGCAAGCTACCTTCAAGTCCATCTTCACTTGGATTTTCTTGACAAAAGCCACAAATACTTCAAACGTTTCATCTTTTGTTCTAAGAAATAATGTCCAAGTGAATCTTGAGTAGTCATCCACAATCACAAAAATGTACTTCTTTCCACCTCTACTTGGAATTCTCATGGGCCCACACAGATCCATGTGAAGTAGTTCAAGTGGTCTAGATGTTCTAACATCCTTCTTAGGCTTAAAGGATGATCTCACATATTTTCCTTTGGCTCATGCATCACAGACTCTGTGCTCCTTGAATTTGGAGTTTGGCAAACCACGTACCAGGTCCTTCTTTATCAGCTTGTTCAGGAGGGAAAAGCTGGCATGACCCAATCTTCTATGCCAAAGCTCTACATCATCATCAACTACCTTCAAGCAGTTCACTTCACCAGCTTCCAATGATTGAAAATTAGCAACATAGATGTTTTTGTGTCTCTTGGCTATCAACACCACTTCTCCAGTTACTAGGCTAGTAACGGTGCACACTTTGGACAGGAACTCCAATTTATTTCCTTTATCACAAATTTGAGAGACACTAAATAAGCTATATTTCAAGCCATCCACGTAGTACACATTTTCAATTGAGTGCTTCAGAGACTTTCCAACTCTTCCAACACCGACGATGTATCCCTCATTTCCATTGCCAAAGGATACATCTCCTCCCTGCATGGCTTTCAATGAGATAAAGTCCATAGTGTTTCCAGTCATATGCTTTGAGCATCCGCTATCCATAATCCATTGTAGTCCAATTCCTCTCACTGATCCCTGCACAATTAAATCAAGGGTTAGCCTTAGAACCCAAACAAGTTTGGCTCCCTTGTAGTTAGGAAAGGGATGAATAAGTGTTCTTCTAGTCCATGTAGGCAGAAATTGATATTTCTTGCTGGGACCTGGTCTCTGCTTGGTGTTCCTCTTGCCAACAAACATTTTGTTTTTTTGAACTGACTGATCCCTGGATGGGAAACTTTCCTTGAAGTGCCCGTTGTTTCCACAATGGGTACAAAGCCAATTGTCTGGGACCGTGACATACTTTCTGTGAGGGTTGTAGGGAGTTTTCTCCTTTTGGAACCCGATCCCCTGCCTGTTTCCACTGTTATTGAAGTACATGGTCGTGACAGCATTTGTGGACCAGGTCCAATTTAGTGACTTCTTAAGATCAGATTTTAATTTACCCATCTCAGTTTGCAACTGCCTATTTTTCTCAAGCTCACAAGACAAACTTGTTTTACATCATTCAGATCTTTTTCAAGCTTGATGTGTTTTTCACTAGCTACTTCTTTTCCTTTATCCACTCCTGTAGTACCAGGTCCTAGTTGGAGTCCCTTTATAGTTTCCTCCTGGTCTGTGATCACAAATAGAAGATCATCTCTTTCCTGCTCAACTGCATTAATCCTCTCACTCAGACTATTCTTTTCACTACTCAGATTTTCCACTGTTTCTTTCAAGTCCACTACCACTACGGTTAAATCATCTCTCTCATTTTCTACCTTTCTTATTTTTTCTTACACCACTTCCTTTTCTTTTTCAAGGTTTTTTATGGTCTCCTTAAGGTCCACAACCACCACCACTAGATCATCTCTATCATTTTCAACACTATTGATTTTACACATTAGAGATTCTTTCTCTCTTTCAAGATCACCTATGGTTTCTTTTAAATCTACCACACACACCACCAAATCATCTCTAGTTTGTTCAACTTCTCCTAGTTCTATGGTCAATGTGTCCTTATCTTCAACTAAGCTGTAATAAGTATCAATGAGAACATTTGACAATGACATTAATTTTTTAAGATTATATGACTTCAGATTTCTCTGAACATCCCTGAAGTTTACCTCATCTTTGTCATCTTCTTCTTCGTCATCAGACTGAGCCATGAGAGCAAACAATGAGTCATACTCCTTAGCCTTGTTCTCTACTGCCATCATAGAGTTGTTTTCTTCTTCAGGTTCCTCTTCTGATTCGCTTGATGAATCTCCCCAAGCGGCAAGAGCCCGTTTCACAACATTGTCAGCAGCGCTTTTTCTGCTGAATCTTTTGTCAGGAACCTGGTTCCGCTTCGCATCTTTGTCTGAGTTGTTCTTGTAGGTCTCCTGCTTCAGGAGCGGGCAATATTTTATGAACTGTCCGGGCTTGCCACATTTATGACACAAGTCATAGTTTCTAGGCTTGCTTGAGCTTTCTCTTCTTGGTATTCCTCTGTTCCTTCGAACAATCTTCTGAAATCTCTTGGTGAGATAAGCCATGTCATTGTCCTCTTCGCTTGACTCATGTTTTTCAGCTTGAAGAACCAGGTTCTTCTCCTTCTTAGGTTCTCTCCTTTCACTATCCTTCTTCATTTTCATCTCATATGTTTTTAGATTTCCAATCAACTCATCCATTGTTAGAGTTTGCAAGTCTTTTGCTTCAGTGATAGCATTTACTTAGCTTTCCCAGTAGCTAGGCAAAACACTCAGAATATTTTGCACTAGCTTGTTTCTAGGAATTACTTCTCCTAATGAGTGAAGCTTATTAATGATGGAAGTAAATCTAGTATGCATATCCTGTATGGATTCATCGTCCCTTATCCTGAACAGTTCATACTCAGTAGTGAGCATGTCAATCTTGGACTGCTTCACTTGCGTCGTTCCTTCATGCGCTGTTTATAGGGCTTCCCAAATTTCTTTGGCTGATTGGCATGCTGAGATCCTGTTGTACTCGTCAAGTCCTATACCGCATACCAGAATTTTATTTGCACAAAAGTTCTTTTCCACTGCTTTCCTGTCAGCATCGTTGAAATCCCTCCTGGTCTTTGGTACCAGCAGACCTACCTCTCCAACCTTATTCATAGGAACATTAGGACCATCACATATGATGTCACAAAACTCAGAATCTTCAGCCATTATGAAGTCATGCATACGGGTTTTCCACCACCCATAGTACTAACCGTTGAATCTAGGAGGTCGATATGTTGATTGTCCTTCTTCAAAGTTTGGTGGAGCAACCACTACATATCCTTTCTAGGTGTTAGCCGTTTAGAAAGTGCTTGCTCTGATACCAATTGATAGTTTCTATGAGTCCACCAAACTGTAGAGATACATGGTCCCCTACTAGTTCCCACAGAGGAGTACACTAAGAAAGCAAGTAAAAGATACAAGGGATATTTACGTGGAAACATCCCACTCAAGGGGACAAAACCCACGACCTACACTTGTAGGATTTCAACTTCACTAACTTGTAATCTAACCTATTACAAGCCACTTTGTAATGAACTTATTACAAAGACTTTAACACACTAACTTGTAATCACTATTAGGAAACACTTTGTCACTCTCTAGTTATAAAGACTTTTCACTTGTGACGACACTAGTCACTACAAAAACACAAGAGGTTTATGGTTGAGAGATTCCTAACACGGTGCTTCTAAAAAGGCAAATGGAATACAATGAAAAAAAAATTGAAGATTACAACTCAACTAAGGACACTAACGACACAAGGTGAAACTGGTCCGTCTTAGTGGAGTTGTCTTCTTGCTTTTGACACACTTGAGACTTCAATGCTAGAGCCCTCTTCAATGCTTGAGATAATGTTTTTAGTAAATGCTCAAGTGAATATCTTGTTTGTCTCCAAACAAGATATTATATCCCTAGGACACTCCAAGGAGGATGCCCATATCTTGAAAGTACACTTCACAACCAATGGAAAGTGACTGCTGCACGGTTACTGCACTGTACAGTTGCAGGCAGTCACTTTTCTGTCATAACTTTTACAGCTGTAGAGTTGACTTGTACTTTCGTCTGTGAGACTCTCAAGGGATCATGTCCCTCATATGTTTCTTATGAGTTCAACAGTACACTGTCCAGAACTCCTTGAGTTAAAGCTGACTGGTTGTGCTGGCCACATATCAGGTCCTTTATCTGGTTCTTTACATGAAAGTTTGTTAGATCATCAAAACAGAATAAAGCCCATCAATCTTTTTCAAGCAACCTGCACAAAGGAGTAGCAATTTTAGAGAAATCCTTAATAAAGCGCCGATAGAATCCCATGTGTCCCAAGAAACTCCGGACACCCTTCGCAGAAGTAGGTGGAGGTAAATTTTCAACCGCCTCCACCTTCTCCTTATCGACTTCAATGCTGTTCATAGACACTCTGTGACCCAAAACGATGCCTTCCCGCACCCTAAAGTGACACTTCTCTCAGTTCAAAAACAGATTTGTTTCTTCACAACGGGCTAACACCATGCTAAAATTCCTCAAACAATCATCATAAGAAGACCCAAAGACTGAAAAATCATCCATGAAAACTTCCACAAAGTTTTCCACCATATCGGTGAAAATAGCCATCATGTATCTCTGGAAAGTAGTTGGTGCATTACAAAGACCAAACGGCATACGCTTGAAGGCGAAAGTGGCATAAGGACAAGTAAATTTGGTCTTCTCCTAATCCTCTAGGCATATAAAAATTTGATTTTATCCCGAATAACCATCAAGGAAGCAATAATATTCATTCCCCGCTAATCTGTCCAACATTTGGTCAATGAATGGGAGTGGAAAATGGTCCTTCCGGGTTGCTTTGTTGAGCCTTCTATAATCAATGCAGACTCTCCACCACGTCATAGTGCGAGTAGGAATTAGCTCATTTTTCTCATTGTCAATCACATCCATCCCCCCTTTTGGTTGCTAATTAATCGATAATTGCTCTCATAGCCTTCTCCCGAAGTACTACTCGCCTATTCAAAATAGATTAACGCATATATTCCTATGAAATCAATCCATTAAGAACGCATTAAGATTACAATATTTAATTAAGCACGGTGACTAGGTATATTCCTATCCTAACCACAAATCCGCTCCCCTAAGAGTTAAGATAACGCTCTCTTCAATTCTTCTCTAATCTATACACGACTTTCCCAAACATAACATAGATAGTAAATAGAACCTAACTGCTGGCCAAACAATTAAGCAATTAATTAGATAATTGAATAACCAACCATATATTAGTGAATTGTAATAAAGGCTAAGCTAATGTTAAACAACAATATTCATGGCTAAATCACAACCCCGGAACAATGGGTTTTTGTCCACTCATGATAATAGAAAACAATTTCATAAGTGTTGAATAATTGAAAATACTAAGAAAAGATGAAGAAAATTGAGATCTCTTCGCTTACGAATATTTCTCGGGTGTAATCTCACTCCAAAAGTGGCGTCACCCCTTCACAAATAAGTTTAGTCTTGCTTTTATACGTGTTGGGTAGATCTAGGGCCGAAATAACCGTGTCCCAGGAGAATTTAGACAGGATTCATGCCACCGGCGCCCTGCCCAGCGCTAGGCGCCCTCCCTAGCGCTGTGGATACTGATTTTGGCGCCACAGGTAGCCTGGGGCGCTACAAATTCCAATTTTTTTGTTTTCGTCCGTTTTTGCTCTAATTTCGCACATTTAGCCCCCAATTGCTCGGATCATTCCTACATATAAAAACACCTCATATTAATATAAATCAACATATTTTACATCCTAAATCCACGAAATAAAAGTAAAACATGATGCGATATACATACAAATATATATACTTTAAGCTAAACATCACTATCTTCAATTCTTCTTTCATTTATGCAGTTTTCATGAGTAGCTAAATCTTTAGCTAGGGTCGTGACCCAACCCTAGTGTGGGTATTTAATGAGTATTTTATTTAGGGCTTGTTTGTGATTGGGTTAGTGATTTTTATCCTAGTCCTTGCTAGAATTCAAGAATTAATGGTTGCAAACATTGATTCATGCCTAAATGACTTAGTCTCTACTTGAGAAAGAGAGACCAAGTCTAGGAAAACTTGGCTAACAAGGAATTGGGGTGAACTCAAGAAATTGATAGCCCCAATTAAAGGGTTAAACCTAGAGATAGTAATACCCGACTTGAGCTAATATCACTTGTTTTGTACAATGCCAATTTGGGATTGAGAAAGCCAAATTGGGCAAAATCACTCAAACTACCAAGAGGTATAGAGTGAGTACTCGGGTGTGATTGCTATGTTACGACCCCAACTAATCAAACTTGACCTAGAATTTATAACCTGTTAGATAACCACCGAGGTAGAAGTCACAACCCTAGTCCCTTTAATCATTTGAAAATTCAAAATTCAAAATTCAAAAATATTGTCCTTAGTTTTATCACTTGCAATCAATAGAATAAAATAGAAGTAGAACTCCAATCAAGTTCGTGGAAGTGTAATTAGAGCCAAAGGTTGGAATTAACTTAGATATACACATAATCCCAATCTCTAACTCCTTGTGAATTCGATCCGGACATTTGTTGGGTTTATTATTGCAACAACTGCCTCGCTACTTAATAGTGGTGTGGATTTGGCTGAGATCATCTGCCATTTTAATGTTTTTTTTCTAAGAACATGAAATCACACAAGTTAGTAACAGAGGCAGGGATCAATTCAATTGCATGACTGTCTATGCCCCACGGTGGGCGCCAAACTGTTTACTCGTAAAATTGTACAGTTGAATTTGTACGTGGTATATAGACAAATGAATTAATTTGCTCCAAAAATAATAGTTGAATTAGATAGAAATATAGACTTAGCCTTAAAATTGAAATAGAAGGCACATATCTTGGTTCCTGGCGCAGAGCAACCGGGAGCAATAAGAAAGTAAAATTTTATTGAGCTTTTGATAGAATCTAGTGTATGCTTGTTAGAAAATTCGTGTCCATTACAATGATAGTAGAGCTCTGTCACGATCCGAATTTCCCTCCGTTGGGTATTGTGATGACACCTAGTCTTAGGGACTAGGTAAGACTAACATTTAGAGAATAACAACAATAATAAACGAAATCTAGCAGTCTCGATATAGAAGTCTTGACATAGTTACAATATTCCCAAAACCGGTAATACAAGTCATAAGCTCTACGAATTTACTCTAAAATCTCTAATTACCACTGTTCGGAATGAATACAACATGGTATGAATAATAAATACAAGAAGGTGACTCCGAAGTCTGCGAACGCAGTAGCAGGTTACCTTGAGTCTCCCCGTCAATGATCCACGCATCTACTAATAATAGTTACCTGGATCTGCACACAAAAATGCGCAGAAGTGTAGTATGAGCACACCATAACGGTGCCCAGTAAGTATCAAGACTAACCTCAGTGAATTAGTGACGAGGACTAGTCGAGACACCACTGGTCTAATAAATTTAAACAAGCATCAATATAAAAATGACCGGACATAATATCTGTCTAAAGGTTTTACGATATAGCTAACAACATGGCAATAAAAGGCGGAAGGAATTACTGAAAACTAATCAACATAATAATACCAGAAGAATGGACAGAAAAACACGAGCCAAAATCGGAAAAGAACCACACAATAGACACATCGGTAACTCAACACTGCATCGGTTTGTCCACATCAGACTTTAACCAATAAACCCAATAAATTGGTGAAAGATTTTAAACAACAATTTATATTGAAAGCTTTGAAGATATAATCATTTCAGTGTAGAAGGATCCTCTTTGAAACATACTTTCTCCGAATGTATATATATGTATATTTTTTTAAAGGAGAAGTCTTTAAAACATATTTCTTTCAAGATACGTGATTTTCGAATATACTTTCCTATAAATGACTTTCAAATATCATTTCTGCAAGATAACTGCTTTTCAAATATACTTTGGAAATATAGCTTTTCGATCATAATCTCCTAAAGATAAATCTACCGGAACTCAGTCCGTACCTCAGAATTTGTCATGCACTACAGGGGGAAAGCTCCCGGAACCTCGTCTGTAGTCCCAATTTAAATATGCAATGTAGTACAGGGGGAAAGCTCCCGGAACCTCGTCCGTAGTCCCAATTTAAATATGCAATGCAGTACAGGGGGAAAGCTCCCAGAATCTCGTCTGTAGTACCAATTTAAATATGCAATGCAACTACAGAGGGAATGAACCAGAATGCGGCAGAAACAGGATACATTGCCACAAAAGGCGCAAAAGCAACAAAAGACAAAATGCAAGGTGCGATGAGCAAATCAATACAAAGACATGAATCACAAGAATGGTAAAAACTCACTCATAAGAAGTAGCCACTGAAGGAAATGCCAAGCACAAAGAGAAACAATATAACAAGGGGAAAATAAGGCAAATATAGCAACGATTCTTAATATTCAAGTTCACAACCAAATCATCCCGGCAAGGGAAACAACTATAACCAATCTCACTTAGACAATTAGCTTCACATAATAAACTCAGTTTGAACAAAGTTCAGTGATAGGTAACACCAAAGAAATACCATCAACAAGGACGATTATCAACTAAACCTAAATAGTACTCAAGGGAAAGCCATATAAATCACAACGTACGACTCACGTGCATGCTTGACACCAAAGTATAGGTATTCCAATTACTGCTAAGCAATTATAGGGCGAGACTATACCAGTTTTAGTCAAATAGGCAGTGTATGAAGGAAGATATAACATAATGGTAGGAAAGGCAAAGTCTTAATTTAAGTCAATTAAGATTAAATAAAAACAAAGGAACACTAGGCAAGTAATTTCTAATTTGAGCAGGAAGAGATGAATCTAGCAAGTCATGAACTCAGATATAACACTTAAAATTCATAAACGGGGAATATAAGAACCTAAAAATCCTAAAAGGCCAACCTATTTGAAAATAAGTCGGAGTACGCACTCGTCACCTCGCGTACACAGGCTACAATCAACATAGAAGACTCAATCTTAAAGGGTTGTTCCCCCACACAAGGTTAGGCAAGACACTTACCTCAAAGACGACAACCCGGTACTCTAAATTAACTTCTCGGGCGAAAATACCTACGGACGGCTCAAAATCAACTAAATTAAGTTCAAAATACACATAAAATGTATAAGGGACTATTCCGAATAATAAAGTTTTAATCTTTTCAAAATTATAAAAATTGACCCAAAAGTTGACCCCCGGGCCCGCACCTCGAAAACCGACAAAATTTACCAAAAACCGAACACCCATTCCGATATTAGGTTATACGAGTCCTCTGTTGGCGTGGCTCCTCAACAACTGCTCTGGTAGGCATCTTAACTACGACACGTGTTCCTCGTCAGCCTCTGCCTCTAACCCTTGCAACATTTGTTTTCGGGGTAACGTCATCAGGAAGCGCAACTCGTGTCCTCACCATCAGTGAGAGAATGAAACGATAAATTTCAAATTTCAAGATCAAAGAACTCGCACGATGGGAATTAAGGAAGTGAAATTGTCCTAATAGTTTTGTCTCCTCTCGAAGATAAGTACAAACGTCTCCGTACTAATCCGGAAGACTCTACTAAACTCGCTTGTGACTCGTGACACCTATGAACCTAGAGCTCTGATACCAACTTATCATGACCCAAATTTCCCTCTGTTGGGTATCGTGATGGCACCTAGTCTTAGGGAATAGGTAAGCCTAACATTTAGAGAATAACAACAATAATAAACGAAATCTAGCAGTCTCGATATAGAAGTCTTGACATAGTTACAATATTCCCAAAATCGGTAATACAAGTCATAAGCTCTACGAATTTACTCTAAAATATCTAATTACCACGGTTCGGAATGAATACAACATGGTATGAATAACAAATACAAGAAGGTGACTCCGAAGTCTGCGAACGCAACAACAGGTTACCTTGAGTCTCCCCGTCAATGATCCACGCAACTACTAACAATAATTACCTGTATCTGCACACAAAAATGCGCAGAAGTGTAGTATGAGCACACCACAGCGGTGCCCAGTAAGTATCAAGACGAACCCCGGTGAAGTAGTGACGAGGACTAGTCGAGACACCACTGGTCTAATAAATTTAAACAGGAATCAATATAGAAATGACCGGACAATATATCTATCTAAAAGTTTTACGATATAGCTAACAACATGGCAATAAAAGGCGGAAGGAATTACTGAAAACTAATCAAGGGAACAACATAATAATACCAGAAGAATGGACAGAAAAACACGAGCCAAAACTGGAAACACACCACACAATAGACACATCAGTAACTCAGCACTGCGTCGGTTTGTCCACATCAGACTTTAACCAATAAACCCAATAAAATGGTGAAAGCTTTTAAAAAATAGTTTATATTGAAATCTTTGAATATATAATCATTTCAGTGTAGAAGGATCCTCTTTGAAACATACTTTCTCCGAATGTATATATATGTATAGTTTTTTGAAGGAGAAGTCTTTAAAACATAGTTCTTTCAAGATACATGATTTTCAAATATACTTTCCCAATAAATGATTTTCAAATTTCATTTCTGCAAGACAAATGCTTTTCAAATATACTTTGGAAATATAGCTTTTCGATCATAATCTCCTCATGATAAATCTACCGGAACTCAGTCTATAACTCAGAATTTGTCATGCAGTACAGGGGGAAAGCTCCCGAAATACATTCGTAGTCTCAATTTAAATATGCAATGCAGTACAGGAGGAAAGCTCCCAGAATCTCGTCCGTAGTCCCAATTTAAATATGCAATGCAGTACAGGGGGAAAGCTCCCGAAATCTCGTCCGTAGTCACAATTTAGATATGCAATGCAGCCACTGAGGGAAACAACCAGAATGCGGCAGAAACAACATACATTGCAACAACAGGAGCAAAAGCAACAAAAGACAAAAGACAAAATGCAAGGTGCGATGAGCAAATCAATACAAAGACTTGAATCACAAGAATGGTAAAAACTCACCCATAAGAAGTAGTCACTGAAGGAAATGCCAAGCACAAAGAGAAACAACATAACGAGGGGAAAACAAAGCAAATATAGCAACGATTCTTAATATTCAAGTTCACAACCAAATAAACCAAATCATCCTGGCGAGGGAAACGACTATAACTAATCTCACTTAGACAATTAGCTTCACAGAATAAACTCAGTTTGAACAAAGTTCAGCGATAGGTAACACCAAAGAAATACCATCAACATGGACGATTATCAACTAAACCTAAATAGCACTTAAGGAAAATCCATATAAATCACAACGTACGACTCATGGCATGCTTGACACCAACGTATAGGTATTCCAATTACTGCTAAGCAATTATACGACGAGATTATACTAGTTTTAGTCAAATAGGCAGTGTATGAAGGACGATATAGCATAACGGTAGGAAAGGAAAAGTCTTCATTTAAGTCAATTAAGATCAAATAAGAAACAAAGGAACACCAGGCAAGTAATTTCTAATTTGAGCAGGAAGAGATGAATCTAGCAAGTCATGAACTCAGATATAACAATTACAATTCATACACGGGAAATATAAGGACCTAAAAATCCTAAAAGCCCAACCTATTTGCAAATAAGTCCGAGTACGCACTCGTCACCTCACGTACATGGGCTACAATCAACATATAAGACTCAATCCTAAGGGTTAGTTCCCTCCCCACAAGGTTAGGCAAGATACTTACCTCAAAGACGACAACCCGATACTCTAAATTGACTTCTCGGGCGAAAAGACCTCCGGGTGGCTCAACATCAACTAGAGTAACTTCAAAATACACATAAAATATATAAGGGACTATTCCGAATAATAAAGTTTCAATCTTTTCAAAATTATAAAAATTGACCCAAAAGTCGACCACCGGGCCCACACCTCGAAACCCGACAAATTTTACCTAAAACCGAACACCCATTCCGATACGAGTTCAACCATACAAATTTTATCGAATTCCGATATAATTTGGTCCCTCAAATCATGATTTTTCACTTTAGGAATTTCCTTTCAAAACCCACATTTTCCTCAACCCAAAACACAAATTATATGATCAAACAAGAACTAATTCATGAAATATATTAAATTCTAGTGGAAGAACACTTACCCATTCGATTTATGTGAAAATCCCTCAAAGAATCGCCAAGAACCGAGCTCTAAAAGTCAAAATATGATAAAAATGATGAAACCCCCGATTTTGAAAATTTATATTCTGCCTAGGTATTTTTGTTCAATGCGATCGCGGGCCAATTATTGCGATCGCATAGGAGAAGAAATGGCCAATGTCAAAATAACATTGTGCGATCGTGTAATATTTATTGCGATCGCATAAGAGAAAGGGGGGGGT
>ML279157.1:6912-22457 GCA_005239495.1 Nicotiana undulata | reverse complement strand
GTGGGAGACGGAGGGGGTGGGGGGGGGGGGGGGGGGGGGGGGGGGGGGGGATATGCGAACGCGGGGCACTGTTGGCGATCGCATAGAGGAACAGGATCTGGCTCAAGCTATGTTCTTTACAGTGTGATCGTGAAAGTCAGGATGCGAACGCGGAGTATATCATTGATAGGGATATGCAACCGCGGACCAAAAGTTGCGATCGCGATGAAGGAAAAATGGGCGGATTAAGGTAACACTATGCGATCACGACTACTTCTATGCGATCGCATAGAAGGAAACCAGAGAACAACATCAGTAGTGCAAAAAGAGGAAAAATTTGCTCGAAGCCTATCCGGAACACACCCGAGGCCCCCGGGACCCCGTCCAATCACACACACAAGTCATATAACCTAACATAGACTCACTCGAGGTTTCAAATCACATAAAACAACACCAAAACGATGAATCAAACCAAAAATCAAACTTATGAATTTTTGAATCTTCTAATATCAAAACTCGTGCCGAAACCTATCAAATCAACCCGGAATGACGTGAAATTTTGCAGTCAAGTCACATATAACACAACAAACCTACAGCCATTACCGGAATTTCATTCCAAGCCCGATATTAAAATTTCACCTATCGGTCGAAATCGCCGAAATTCTAACTTTTGCCAAATTACCTCAAATTACTCTACGGACCTCCAAAACCGATTCCGGACGCGCGCCTAAGTCCAATATCCTCATACGAAGCTGTTGACATCACCCAAAACTCGTTTCGAGGCCGTTTAAACAAAAGTCAAACCTCCGGTCAACTCCCATCACTTAAATTTCAAAATTTGAAATTTGCCTCCCAATTCGACTCCGGATTGTCCGGTAACTGAATCCAACCACGCACGCAGGTCGGTATACCCAATGTGAAGTTGTTCTTGACCTTACATCACCGAACGTAGTTTAAATTCTCAAAACGACCGGTCGGGTCGTTACAAGCTCACCGTCTATAGTTGCACCTAGGGAACAAGGTCCTAGGATTAAGCTCTGCTCTTTAATGACAATTATGAGGTCATTGAAGGATGTGTAACGGTGGACAGTGAATATCATATTCTCTGTAACGGATCACGCACTTAATGCTATAGAATATTCTTCCTTGAATGCTACTGGATAACGACATTAATTTTGACATTATGAGTACCATTCTCTCCGGTGACAAGCGAGATCATTACCTTCGAATTTAGCTATCTTTTGCCTTTGGTTCCACATGTCACTTTCTCATGCGATTATTAAATATTCACATATTTTACCTTACCCCATACAAAGAGTTTATATTATCTTTGATGTTGTATGGAGAGAGAAAAAAAGTTGGGTTTAAAGGGGTTATCAATTGCCATAACCCACATGGTCCATCACCATTTCACCAGTATGGCTTTATATAGGTGGTCCTCTCCCTCTCTATTATAGACTGTCTGCCTCAAGCAACCAGCCAATCCTGAGAAAGGGATACGTCTTCCGTCTTCGCTGTGAAACCCGCCCCCCAAAACCCCCCACCCCGGCACCTTTCTCTTCCCTAACTGCTCTCTTTTCCCCTAAGAAATTAGACTCGTTGGCATTCTTGAAAAGGGAAAACAAAATTTCAAGCGAGGGAAACCTTTTTTTGCATATTCATATACTAGTTGTAAAAGACCAGAGGAGACCTGGTCCGCAATCTAATTCACTAGTACATTATCTCGGTCTCTACCCAACTAGATGGAACTCTTATCCTAGCAATAACACTTGAGCACTTGAAAGCAGCTAATTAATTAATTACGGCAACTATAATAATTCATTATTAAAGAATAGAGTATGTGTCTTTATAGTGAGACTTATTAATTAGCACTTGTGAATTGTGAAATTTGTGATATACGGAGTAAAAAAAAATTATGAAAGTAGTAGGTACTCCCCTAGCAGCCTATGAAGGAGTAGGATCAACTCCACTCTTATTACCACATGCATAGACTAATTAATTAGCATCGTACGGATTTATTTGTTTATGTGTAGTGACAGCAAGTCAATAATCCAAAGCCTGTTTAATGAATACGATAATGCTAGTTGATGTGTACGTCCTTGTGGCTTAATAATAATATACTTAGACCAAATGGGCAACCCCATTATTTGCAAATTATAATATTACTACTAGCTAACTACGACAAATAATTAAATACTACTGTGATTCAGATAATGTTCATTACCGCACCGCAACTATCTCCAAATTTTAATGCCTACTCATAATAATACGCCGCCCTCCCCAAATTAAAGAAAAAATATAAAGAAACAAAAATTAAAGAGAAAAGATGAGGCTAGCTAGTCGAAAAAATTAGGATAGTATTAGATACTCGTGGTTTACGAAACAGCTGGCTTTGTCGTGGGCCTAAATGCAATGCTAAAAGAAAATACATTAGTAGTGTCACTTGTTGGGAGTGAATATATATCCATGGATAAAATACTTTAACATAGTAGTAATCCCCCACCCCAATCTGATACAAGGACGAGTTCACATGAACCCAACCAGATAATTCGTGGGCCCCTTGATAGTCCACCCTTATGCCCGACCCGCGGAGGGGTGCAGGTAGGTATGAAGTAAATTACTTAAAGAGGCACGCACTCTTCAACGAACGAACTAGGAACTAGGAAGGAAAGAAAGTCTGAAAGAGAATAATTTCAATGAAATTTACCTAACTTAAAAAAGAAGATTCCACGGAACTACCCCACTAATACCTTTTGACAAATAGTTCTAAAAGTGCTTTTGAGGAGACTCTTTCCAATTCTTTTCAAATGTATTATTTTTTTTTTCAGAAGTTTGGCCATACACCTCAATTTTTTATTAAAAATATTTTTGGCCCAAAAAGAGGCTATAAGACAAATTACCCACATACTTGTAATCAATTCTCTCTCCCACTCTATATCTCACACAAACGAAAAGGTCAACAGCTAGAAGAAGGAGAAGGAGAAGGGATGCGCTTTTGAATCGTCTTCTCTGACTCTGGGAATGGGTGTTGGTGGGCTGATTATGAGAGTCATCACCTCTATGAGGCCTCCTGGTCAAACAAGAAATCACTCACCCTCATTTGCTTTCTATTTTCTGTATTCTAGCTAGCTATTTATGTCTAATGGGAAGCTGCTACTCTTTCAACCCTAGTTCCAGTAAACCGCACTCCCTCTCAGAGTCAGATTCTGTTGTATCAGTAACCACTAACCATAATTCTGGACTCAATCCCATTTTATTTTTTTGAGGTTTCGCTCATGCTTTTGTTTTTTGGGGGTTTGTTTCCTATCTCTCTAATTAGATCCACGCCTCGGACAAGTGCGGTAGGTCGTGGACGGTGCATGCTGATCTCTACATCATGAATTTCTTGTGAGGTGGACGTGGCTTCAATGATCAAGGCTCCTCAAAACTTACATGCCCATTTTCTCATTCTTCTTCTTCTTTCACCCAGAAGATTCTAGCTCCTTTCTCCTATCAGTAGCAGCAGAGAAGCATCAAAGAAGTTGGTTAAGCAGCAGCAGCACCCACCACGCTAGCTAATAATGGTGAAGACGTAGTACTGAGGTTGTTAAGATGGATACTCCCCCTACGGCAAATCATTGTGAGGGCGACGCTGATGAACATCAACACAGTCATCATCACAACCTTGTGGATCTTGGAGTTGGTGCAACTGCTAATTCCATGGCGTTGATTGAGAGAGAACACATGTTCGATAAGGTAGTCACTCCTAGTGATGTCGGCAAGCTCAATCGGTTAGTCATCCCCAAACAGCACGCCGAGAAGTATTTCCCTCTTGATTCCTCCACCAACGAGAAAGGCCTCCTCCTCAATTTCGAAGACAGAAACGGAAAGCCCTGGCGGTTCAGATATTCCTACTGGAATAGCAGCCAAAGCTATGTCATGACCAAAGGTTGGAGCCGCTTTGTCAAGGAGAAGAAGCTCGATGCTGGGGATATTGTCTCTTTTCAGCGCGGAGTAGGTGAATTAGGCAAAGACCGTCTCTTCATCGACTGGAGGCGCCGTCCAGATGCCCCGACCGACCATCTCCACACCCACTTCATGACTCATGTGCCGCTTTCACACCATTTCTCCAATAACTTCCAGTACCGCTCTAATATTAATCATCAATACCCAGCTGCTTGGAATCATCCGCTCTTTTTGCAGCCAGACCATTCACCTTTACATACCCGTCCTGCCGGCAGCATGTCTCATCAGCAGCAATATAGCTACAGCGCCTACGGGATTGGGAACAGTCCGAATTACTACGACACAGCTTGTAATATCAACAACATGGCTAGCAGTAGAATCGTGGTAAATGGAAACCCTTGTCCGAGCGGGTCAGTAGTTTATCTCAGATCGGGATCAGTAGCCCAAGTCTCGCAACAGCAGGTTGGATTAATGAAGCAAATGCAAAGAGGTAGTAGTAGTAGTATTGCTGGAGAAGGGAGTGGTAGACTTGTGGAGCCAATGGTGTTCGATTCGGTACCGGTTGTCCAAGGCAAGGCAGCACCAAAGCGACTCAGGCTGTTCGGCGTGAATATGGACTGTCCCGTCTCAGACTCGGATGAATCATGTGACATGTCCTCGTCCTCCTCCTCCTTGCCTACAGCAACTTATTCTCATACTCACCAATTTTCAACCTCAACTCCTTCTCTTCAATTTAGGACTTTTAACAACTACGATGATGCCAAGCCCCAAATAGCACCCAACGACGATGAATCGTCCGGCAAAGGCAAGGGATCCATGTCCTTGGATTTGGAAATTTGATACCCAAAACAAGTGTAAATTGAAGAGAATTAGCTGCATAGGGGTTCTTTATCATGATGTGTCCATATGGCACCGTTATGCGTCCTAATATATGGCCTCCTAAGAAAATTAAATGTCATTGCGCAAAGAGTTGGCATTTGCTTTTCAAAATGCAAAAAATGAGCAAATGTTCAAGTTGAATTTGTGTATAATACTCTATAGAGATGATGAGATACTTTGCAAATACTAGGATATCACACCAGATCCTTTTATGCTGGTTATTTTATGTTTGAATTTCCAGAGGCTTGGCTTAATTCGATCCTCAAAGTGTAGTAATGCCTCAGTTTTCAGTTAAGCACCTTGATTGTATTGATAGAAACAATAGAAAAAAGAGCTTTACTATTTTAACTAACCGTCTTCATAAATTTAGTTTTCCCTCCAAGTTAACTTGAAAGCTAGAGACTTTGATTTCCTCTAGCTAGCTAGCTGTTGATGAGCCTTCAGTCAGGCTAATGAATAATGGAAGGGAATTAACATACAAAAGTCGGGCTTTCTTTTTCATGAATGAATTTTGTTTTTATTACCTTTGGTAGGTTGTTGTTCTCTTGTCGCTGCTTCGTTGGGCTCGCCCGCCAGCAGGTACTTCTGGTTCAGAATTGTTTCAGAGCTTTTATAAAGGTACGTACACATATAACATTTCATCTTGACAATTTTTCATCAACTCCTGCGAGCTTCTTTACTACTTCTAAAGATGCTTTTAATTAGTACTACTAATGCATACTATATACTTGTGTATTTCTTCTATATTTGTCACTTGTCATCATTACTCACTTTTGGTAGCTGCAATTCCTGTCAGCAGCTACCCTTTCTCTTCTCAAGTTGCTCTTTGGCTTTCGCTGATACCTTTCTTAATTTGTTTTCGTCTAAAAAGCGAGACTGATCTGCTCAATCTTGTTACAATAACATAAGAATAACAGTTTCCATTTATATGATTGAAACTGATTTACTACTGTACTAATACTATATCTGAAATCAAAATTGAAGGTGAAAACCCAACTTCTGAACACCAAAAGAATTTAATTAATTAATGCAGACTAAACAGCTATTTCAGATATTAAAAGTTGCACACTTGAATGAATTTATATACTTATGCTTCTTGTCTCCTCCCTTCTCCTTTTAACAATCTATAAAATTAAGTGATGATAGGTTACGTTATTCTGTTTGATTATGCAGCTCAAATTAATTGTTGGTTTAAATATTTAACGTTCTACTAAAAATTTTGTTTATTCTCGAGAGTGATGTCCTAATTAACCTTATTATTCTATGTAAATTAGTATGGTGTTTACAGAAAGTGATGTTTTATCATTCTATACACAAGTAATGGAGCTAGCTAGGCGTGGCTAAAAGAGAATACTAAAACCAAGTTGCCAGAAAATTCCTAGTGGTGTCAACCTTTCACAACTGATGGTTTATTCTTAAACTTATATATCCTGTCTAAGCCATTTCCCTCCAAAAACCACCAGATAAAGTTGTTTTTGTTAGGTGAATTAACCTTAATATCATTTGAATAGTACGTTTAAGTTCTGCTTAGAAGTCAATTAATGCACAGTTAAACCTATTAAATACTAGTTTTATTGAGTAACAAGTTGGCCTCATCCATCTGACTTTACTTATCGCTCGAAAGGCTAAATTGGACCTCACTAATTGATAGCATAACACTAATTAGATAGCTGATCTGCAGAGAATTTCAGATTAGTGCATACTTATTAATCTGTGTTTCTTTTTAGTGCTGGTATATTTGCATGAAAATTTGATGCAGTAAGTTCCCAACTTGGTCGCTTGGGCATGTTGCTTCTCTCTCTCTTCCTTCCTTTTTTCTTGGTTCTCTTTTTCTTTTCTCTCTTTCAGTTCTTGCAACTATTTGAAAGAGAGGGAGAGAGAAGCAACAATTTGAGGAGAATATCAGAAGAAACGAGAGAGAAGAAATAATTTTAGTATATCTAAAGTCTAAAGCTTTTCATCAGTATCTTACACATCAGAGATGTTTTTAGTGGGGGTAGATGTGTGGCAATATCACCTTATCAGGCTAGGTTTTTGTCGAGATTAGCTATAAGTTCGGAGTTTACTGGCAGGTGTATAAACAATTATGAGAGGATTTGATCAAGTGAAAATGTCCCTTTTCATGAACTTTTCTCATGGTGTTTACTTTATACAAGTTTGGTCAACGTGAGAAGAGCGAAGTTGAAACCGACTATGTTATATGTGGTAATGAATATTGGGCTGCTGAAGTCATGATCCACAAGATGAGCGTTAAGATGGAGTTTCGGTCATACAAGATTAGATAAGATTAATTAAAAGTTACCATATTCGCCAGAAGGTACGGTAGAAGGCAGTGAGGATAAAATGAAAAGAATGTCGCTTGAGATGGTTTGGGATCATTTCTTGCGTCGACCTACAGATGCATTGATCCGTAGGTGTGAAACTACAGTGAGTTAAGGTTTTAAAAGAGACGGGGTAGAAAAAGAATTAGCTAAAGATAGGGTATAATCAATGCAGATTTAGCTAAAGATAGGGTATAATGGAGAAAAAGATCCACATATACCTACTAGTTGCGAATAGGTTTTAAACTCCATAGAGTACTTCTAATATTATTACTATTACTATTGCACTATACTTATATTTATCTTATTTTTTTCCTTTACTTTTATCATAATTTGGTTATGATGATGATATGAGTTGAGCGTAAAGAAAGAAGTGAGGATTTACAATGTTAATAGCAATTCGTTTGGGACTGAGACATAGTTATTGCTATTGTTCTCGTAAAATAACATGGATCGATTCTAAAATGTTGCAATAGTAATGAAAAGAGAGAGACGTTTGGGTCGTGCTTATTGTGAAGTAAATCAACATGATGCATATCATGATTTACTAGATGCGTTAAGAATGAACATGCAGGAATAGCATTTCCTTCTTTATGTCAGTCCCTTATCAGTCTTGCACAACCCACCCCAACACAGCTATAGTAAGAGACTGTCCCTGAAGGGATTTTATCATTTTTAAGTGCCTAGAAAGTATGTTCATTAGTCCTGAATAAAGTGCTAATTCAGAGTATGCACATTAACTTTAAATTGAGCTTGAGGCACAGCTAAATAGATATCTATGTCTTATTTCTTGTTAGACTAATGATGTACACCATGCATGTGTTCATAAATGAATCGGAGGAAGGAAGCACAAATGCCTTCATTTTCTAACGGCATCACAATTTAATTTTCACTCTCTTTGCTTTTGTCAAAATTTTGTCTGTCATGGTCAATCGTGGCATGAGATTTGAAGTTTCAATTTCTCAGTTTCATTCTTTTGGGCAGCCATACATGATCATTGAGAATGCATTTGGCTTCTTCCAATTAAAGAGCTCTACTTACTCAATTTTCATTTTTACATGAAGGATTTACGATATCAGAATCTAATTAAAAGACACTGCAAAAGCAGACCTCTTGCGACGTACTTAAGCTAAGCTCCTAAACACTAATAGCTAGTTTTCAGATCTTGGATGTACTTTATTTTCCTAGTGGTCTCGTGAAAATTATCTAATAAAGTTATATTTCTTTTTCTGTAACAGAAAATTCACTTAATTATTTCTATAGCACTCAAAAGATCATTCAATTAAATTTCTCAAATTTTCGGTAGCCAAATACCTATTTTACTATCTAAATTATCAACTTGTATCTTTTTGTATTATAATTTTTTTCTCTTTTACTCTATATTACAACTTGTTTGGATGGTTGTTATCTATTATATTGTATTGTTACTTTAAATACAATGTTTGTTTTGGTTGTAACTTAAATTTTATTATATCGTGTCGTTAAATCTGTCGTTACGTAACAACGACATATGCCACTTTATGTAACGACCGATTTGGTGTGGTTGCGTTGTTCTCTTATCTTTTTCTCTCATCTCACCCTTAATTATTATTAAATAATTTTATTTTATCATTTATCATGCCTTTTTATATAATAAATTTATCATGTATTATATTTTTTTTAATAATATTGCAAATTAATTCTTCATATTGCTGGTGCATGATATCATGAAACAACAACAAACGATACATTCTATCCAAATATTGTATTCATCAAACGATACTGTAAGTGTACAATACGATACATTATGAAACGATACGTAACGACCGTCCAAGCAAGTTGTTAAGGACTTACACAAAGAATATATATAAATCTTATTTATAAAGTAAAATAAAGAAACATCAGTTTTCAAACGTATATAAAAAAATACAAATAAAAAAATAGTTTAGAGGAACTACAAATTGTAAGAGAATATTTTTTTTAAGGTTTAGTGCGGCGTAGTTTGGTAAAAATTGCGCTGGGCGTCCCTATTTAAAATATACCTATATTTTTAAAATTATTTAATCTATACCCTAATTTTTAGAACTTCAGGCGCCGCCTTCCTGATACCTGCGCAAAACTTCAGCTTATTTAGTGCTGAAGTTTTTACAAATGAACTAAATAACTTCAGCATCTTCTGCTGAAGTTTTTGAAAAAGCTTTATTGCAAAACTAATGAATCTAGCACAAAACTTCAGCTTATCTAGTGCGGAAGTTTTTACAAATGAACTCAATAACTTCAGCATCTTCTGCTGAAGTTTTTGAAAAAGCTTTATTGCAAAACTAATGAATCTAGCACAAAACTTCAGCTTATCTAGTGCGGAAGTTTTTACAAATGAACTCAATAACTTCAGCATCTTCTGCTGAAGTTTTTGAAAACGAACTAAATAACTTCAGCATCTTTTGCTGAAGTTTTGAAAACGAACTAAATAACTTCAACATCTTCTGCTTATGACAAAATTAATTAATCAAGGACAAAACTTCAGCTTATTTAGTGCTGAAGTTTTTACAAATGAACTAAACACTTCTGCTGAAGTTTTTGAAAACGCATAGAATGCTGAAGTTTTGTGTTATTACCTTTGCTACTTCAGGCCCGTATGCCTAAAGTTCATGCGAAAAGTGGGTACGCTTTTAATTTTTTTGCAAAGCGGGTATAAGTTAAAACGTGACCCAATAAGCGGGTAAAGATGCAAAAGCCCCTAATGAACTTTTGACCCGTATATTGTAATTTGGGCTGTTGAATTTACCGAGAAAGTCAAAAATAGCATGATTTACAAGTGGTCATTCAAAAATAGCCACACTATCAAAAGTAATCGAAATTTAATTTAGCCAATTTTCATGTAAAGATAAATCTGAACGAAAATATTGTATAAAATCCAAAAAATACTCCAGTATATTATATTGGAGTTCCAACATAAGTATACTGGAACACTGGAACTCCAACATAACATAATATACAGGAGTTCCAGCAAAGTATACCGGTCTAGTATAATATGCTGGAAGGTCATACACAGGTGATGCTCTAATGTCCAGTATATTATGCTGAACTTTCCGCGTGTTGGAGTTCCAGCATAATATGTTGGAAGTTCATACACAAGTGCACCTAACTCCAGTATATTATGCTGGACCGGTCTCTGTTGCAGCAAAATAGTGGCTATTTTCCAATGACTTGACAAACACCGGCTATTTTTGAATGACCAGTACGAAAACTGACTAGCCCGTGCTATTTTTACCTGAATTTATGATGAATTAGCCCAATATTTCAAATGCTACTAAAACTAACACAATTCCTTCATCACTAACTAGCCTCAACATACTCATGTTGAGCATGTAACTTGTTTCAAGGAGTAATTTTTTTAAATCACATAATTATATATTATATTAAAAATTATGTTTGAATTATAAAATAAATTTTAATCACCTGAAACTGATGAATAAAATAATTGAGCATAGTAAAATATTATTCGAATAATTTGTTCGAATCAATAATTTATTTACACGATTAAGAAGAAAAGAGAATAAAAGGTTTTAAAGGATTTATTGCATTCATGTAATATAAAAGAATAATTAGTTAAAATAAAGATATATTTATAATATAAATTATATATGGTGAGAACTTTGTTTTATTTTCTTCCAACATTATGTATGCTTGAAAACTATGTTTTCTTTCTTCAGTTCATAAATAAGGTTTATTTATTCTATAGGTAAGTCCAAAATATTGATTAAATGGAGAATAAATCATAATATAAAGAAGTATTAAAAGTAAAGGTTAATTATTTAGAGGGTAAAATAGATATTGACCACCAAAAGTTTGAGAAATTTAGTTGAGTGACTTTATAAGTGCTATAGAAATAGTTACGTGAATTATCCGTTACAAACAAAATAACACATAGGCGATTTCAAATAATTTTTCAAATAGTTGAATAGTCATTTGAGTGATGTTCATTAATTAAATTTATCATATCTGGAAGTTGGTTGCTGCAGTTTGGAGATGTCATGGTGTAGTTTTTTTTACTTGTATAAAATTCTACTCGATGACAGTGGCTCCTTTATTCTTGTATTATTCAGAGGAGCTAGCCAGCTAGACGCTAGTAGCTTAGTGTGCTATGCTAGGAACAAACATGTTATAAGGAATTCTAGCTTTTGTAGGGCAGAATATATGGTGATGTGTTGTGGTTTATGAGCTTTTGTTATTAGCTGAATATTTTGTCTTTCTTAAGATACCGTTTATTAATTTAAAGAAAAAGCAGTCATTTAATTTGGATGTGTCAAAAGCCTAGGCTATTATATCAGAAAAGATCAAATTATACTTGACAAATGAAAAAGAACACCAAAACAAAAAAGAGAATGAAAGAAAATGCAAGGAAGAAACAGTAGGAACTAAAGTATTTTAGCAAAATAGACATTAAAAGTAGTGTTACAGAGACCGCACGCTAGTGTTAGCTAGATCCCTCGATACCTCATAAGTACTAGTAGTACAATATAATAATTACACAGTGAGGGAGGAGCATAATAATGTACGTGCGTGGAGTATATATGTAAAACTTTTATATACTCTGCAACAAAGATAACTAATGCATATATAGGACTAGCTAGCTAACTACTTTATAGATAAAATTCTAGGCTAAGGGTGTAATGTGGGCCGGGCCTGCTTGGTCGCTGGGGTTTCCTTTTCCTCAACCAATTCGGTTGTGTCAGCCCTGAGATTGGTCTAACATTTTGTTATGAGCTGGCTGGATTGAAGGTCAGATAGGCCAAACGGGCCGGGATCTGACGGGCCAAGTTCATGCGGGCCCGGGGCCAAACGGTCCTAATGAGTGGAATCGGCCCACTATGGGCCTCAGCACACATGAGCCGGGGCTAAGTGGGCCAGGCTCACGGGCCTAAATGATCCGGCTATTTTTTTTTAAATTTTTTTTTATCTAAGGCAATTTCTTGTAAATTTTGTGTCTTAAATCTTGTAATTCAAATTTAAACACAAAAAAAATAGTAAAGAGATATTCAAACTTGCGACTAACATTGCATAATAAATTAATAATACTTTAAATTAATTTAACAAACTACAACATTAAGCATAATACGTCTAATAATTTTAAAATAACACAAATTGTTTGAAATAAACTTAAAATCTTAAATACGAATGTCTTGAGGACGCGCTTGACAATACTTTATTGTATGCCTCCTTAAAGGGCATGTGCCCTCCAACTTTGCACGCCGAGTGTAGACTCGATCATAGTACTTGCACGTTACCGTGTAAGTTTCTTCATTTTCTTCTATCACATTATAGTGTTCCCGAACAAATGAGGTAACTCTAGAATCATCGGGCATGATTTAACTTGAATTGAGAATTTGAATTTGAGAAATGAGAGAGATTGATAATTTTGTGAGTAAAAATGAAAGAATGAGTGGATATTTATAGTTTAGAATAGGGAAAAAGTGTAATTATAAAAAACTTGGGATTAAAATAAAGTTTCGGGGCCAAATGGCTATTTTTTGAAAAAGCCAAACGGCTAGTTTTTAAAATTATAGCCGTTGGTTTTTTAAAAAAAAAATGTAATTCTATTATATTATCTAAGGCAATTTATTGTAAATTATATTATATAATTATGACTTATGTCTTGTAATTCAAGTTTAAACGCAAAAAAAAAAATGTAAACAAATATTCAAGGAAATGCCTTATAATTTTTATTAATACGACATTTAAAAAAATGACAATATCTTTCTTAGTCTTCCTCCCCCCAATGGAATGAGCACAACAAGGTACTAATACCACCATTAAAAAGAAAAAAAACTAATCAAGATGTGCCAAAAAACAAGTTACATATTAATCTACATATTATCTCTAACAAATTTCATAAATCCTTCAAGGTTCGGAGGAATTTTCATTGGTGGTGGAGGAAAAGAAGCTTGTTCATCACCGCTTCCGGGTGAAGCAGCATCCTCCGCAAGTTCCGCTAGCATTTCTTCATAAGCTTCGTCTATCTCCGGTTGTGATTCAGCAAGTCCAAAATTTCTTCTTTCCGAACGGATCCAATCTCTGAAGAGTACTAATTTTTCCAAGCTCTCTCTCATAGACACTCTATGATCACCAATTTGAAGTCTCGCTTGACTGAAAGCGCTCTCTTATGCCACTGTTGAAGCTTGAATACTTAAAATATCTCGAGCCATCCTTGAAAGAACCGGAAAGTGTTTTTCTTTGTCCTTCCACCATTCCAAAACATTGAAGGTGCCGTCTGGATTCTCTGATTCAAGTCCCTGCGACAAATAAACTTGAAGCTCATTTAGTTGTGAACTATCACCAATATTATCACCTCGAGATCCCCTGAACCCCGTCCAAGAACTAAGTGCGTTTAGTCCCGCAGTTCTTTTAGATGATTGCGAACTAGACGAGGTAGGAGTTGGAACATTTGGTCTAGCATGATCTAATGCAAGTTGATAAGCATTATAAATTGTTTGAGAATTTAATTTAATTGAGTCCTTTTCATCCTTAAGTGTAGCAAATTCCGCAGGTGAAAGTGGTAAAGCATTATAAATTTGAGTATACCAATAGTGAGGACCTCCTATTTTCATGGTAGGATTTAACATGGATGCAACACCATAAAGAGGGGGGATAGGGAAAAAATATTTTTTAAACTTATCTTTCATATCATCAATAGCACGTTGGTAAATTACCCCACCCTCTGAAAATTGAGTAAATAATTCTGCAAGTGCTGAAATATAAGCTAAACAGTTAGAAATAGTAGCATAATATTGTCGAGNAATTCCATCTAGTCGGACAAGGTTTAGGAACCTTTCTTTCTCTAAGGCCAAATTTATCACATTTTTTATAATATTCTCTAACTCTACTTCTACGGTTTGAATAAAAAAACCAATGAAGAGCGAGCGAATTTAACCTTTGCAATTTCAACATTTAAAGTTTTCAGACCATCACCGACGATTAAATGGTAAATATGACAAATACATCTAACATGAAAAATATTACTAAATGCAAGACTTAGTGTAGTTGTAAGAAAGCCTATATCATTAGTGTTACTAGAAGCATTATCCATTGAAACTGCCATTATTTTAATGCAAAAATATCTAGAAATATATGTAACTGTCTGAGCAATAAACTTACCTGTGTGACTTGAAGTAATTATTTTATAAGCAATAATGCGCTTTTGCATTATCCATTCATCATCAATCCAATGAGTGGTAACAGTAAGATAATCACAGTCATTACCACTCCTACCAATATCAGTAGTAATAAAAATGCGATTACTAATATGAGTAAATAAATAGCGCAAATATTGTTCATATTCATGTTTATATTTATAAATATCAACCTTTACGGTTGTGCGAGGCCATCCTTTATAAGTAGGATTAAAAATTCTTCTAATATAATGGACAAAGTGAGGGTTATAGGGAAAACTATATGGTAAGCACATAACAGTAATCATTTTTACCAATTCTTCACGATCTTTATTTGGATCGTAATATAAAATTCCACCGATAACAGTGTTAATTTCCGGTTGAACTAGATTTGACCCGGTACTAGGGTTAACCTGAGTACCTACACTTGTCCCCTCTTGCCTAGCTTTTATTTGAAGATATCTAGCTTTATCATTAAGATGTTTCTGTATGTGTCTAGTCAAACTACCCGTACCGCCACGTTCTCCAGTAAATTTATGAGCCATCAAGAGCCCACAAGTTTTACACCTAGCCTTATTTTGATCTATTAATTGAGTAAAAAAGTATCAAACAAGAGATGTTTCGCACCGTTTAGAAGGTTTTCTATTAAAAGTAGGGGTTACTACAGGAGGGTCGGTCGGGGCATCATTTGGATTATTATCAGTTTGGTTAATATCAGGACTGGTAGGTGTATCATTTAAATCATGTTGCGTTTCATCTAAATTCATCATTTTCCTCATCATTTCATCGATAGTTGGATTACCATAAAGATTATTCATATATTCATCATTTAATTGTGAACCTGGTGTAATATCATGTATAAATTGACTATCGGTAAATTGAAAACAAGGGTTATCACTATCAAGAATAACAAGTGGAGGAGGACGGGTAACAGATCTGGGTCGGGGAGCCGGGGATGGGGGAGTAGTAGTAACTTGCCTACTAGATTCACCAATTTTAGATTTTCCCTTACCACCAAATATTTTTTTCAAAGAAAAGTCCATATTAATTATAAGGAAAACAAATTAAACAAATAAAACTATAATATTAAAACTTAAGAGTTGGAACGAGTTTACCGGATTGACGAACAACTTCTTGAAAATTGTATAATGTTGAAGACTTGAATACTTCAATTCACCAACTTCACAATTTTTCACAAATTGCAATAATAAAGTAAGAAATTATAGAATAAAATTAGAGAGAGATTGATGATTTTGTGAGTAGAAATGAAAGA
>MDKH01032659.1:0-10670 GCA_005239495.1 Nicotiana undulata | reverse complement strand
TCCTCAAAAACGTATTCTTGACGTACTTTGGAAATTCAACTCCGAGCCTCGGCGTCCGGGAAAATATATCTCTTGAAGGAACGCGCTATACGTCGCGTAAGGATCAAGATTAACTCAATTAATCATCCCTTCATGGCCCAAAAATCAGAATTTACATTTTCATCAAACCCCTCTTTCTTCCCCCAACAATTTCTTATGAATTTCAATGAATTAGGAAGAGGAAATTCTCAAAGAACGGAAGAAATTGACATGCGCAGGGTTACAGAATCACTTATCTTAGTTTCTAGGCCGAAATACCCATTCTGGAGCTCTTGGGGTCGTCAACAATGGAGGAAAAATATGATATTGGGAAAGAATTCACAACTTGGGCCTTTTAATGGGACTGCCCAACAGTTTCCGCACCTGCGGATAAAAGAGTCGCGCCTGCGGAAAAAGGCCTGGGCACTGGGGGATTTCTCAAACCTGCAGGCTTTTGTCCGTGCCTGCGGAGCCGCGCCTGCGGAAAATAGGTCGCTCCTGCGATGGCATGGGCCCCTGGGGAAGGTCGCGCCTGCGGTCTTTCGTCCGCGCCTGTGGAGCCGCGCCTGCGGAGAAAAGGCCGCTCCTGCGGAAGGAGCCACACCTGCGAAGGAATTTCCGCTGGTGCGAACCTCGCGCCTGCGACTCATGGACCGCAGGTGCCGTCACACCAGTAAATTCCCACCAGCTATGAGTTTTGCTGGTTTTTGACCCCGATCGGGGTCCGGGAGACCCCTGGGCCCACCCGAGCCCTCGACAAAGTATACCAACAAGTTCCAAATCACATGACGGACTTGCTCGAGCTCCCAGAACACTAAAAACATCATTCAAACCAAGAATCACTCTCCAAAACCCCTTAGATCAAACTTAGGATTTCAAGAAAAATTTCAACGGCTCATCAATACGCCGAACGGGTCTACACTGCTCGGAATGACCCCAAATTTTGCGGACAAGTCATAAATGACTGTACGGAACTATTGCCAGTTCCGGAATTCCATTCGGACCATGATATCACGAGGTCCAATTCCAGGCTGAATTCCAAATCACATGAAATCCTGAATTCCAATTCAGGTGCCGAAATACTCCCGGGTCATCAGAAACCCGAGGCGAACACACTCCCAAGTCCGAAATCATCATCCGGAGCTGCTGGAGCTGTCAGAACTCGATTCCGAGGTCGTTTGCTCAAAATGCTGCTCGGAACCAAAATCAGCCAAATAGGCTAGCCTTCAGGAACCAAGTGTTCCTGAACTGGCCAAATCACTTCTGAATCTCGAACTACCTGCCCACACAAGTCATAAGGCACGAGTAGTCGCTATGGGAAGAGTCATTCACGGGAACAGAGTCCCAACACACAAAATGACCGGTTGGGTCGTTACAGTCCCGATGGTGGAATTTCGGTTCTTGACAAGACTATATACTACTCTATATCGAGGGCTTTTGTTGTTTAATCACTTTTGAGTTAGAGAGCTCGGATTTGGACGATTTTGGAGGGGATTTTCATGATTTGGATTGGGGTAAGCGATTTTGACCGGGATTTTGTTATATTTCATGATTTCATCTTTGTTTTAATCATTAAGTTATTGATTTGAAATGGAGAAATTGGGGGTTTTGTAAAAAACTTCCTAAAACAGAAAAATGATGATGAATTGCACGCTGATTTGATGTCGGAATTAGATAGTTTTGGTATGGTTGTACTCGTATCAGAATGTGTGTTCGCATTTTGTGAGTTTTTTCGGTTTCCCAAGTGCGAACCCGACGTTATATTTTTTGTTTTCATTAAAGATCAAAGCTTTTTTATTCATAATTCTTTCCTATGACTTTTATTTTTGATATTAAGTTATTTTTGCTATATTCTAGCCGTCTGGAGGTTTTTTCACACGAGAAGTTTATTATAGAGTTTTGATTTAGCTTCTTTGAGGTAAGTATCTTGCCTAACCTTGTGTGGGGGTACTACACCTTAGGATTTGGGTTGATTGTATTGTTTGAATTATGTGGAAGACGCGTGCATGAGGTGATCAGTGTGTACCCCGCTTATATGTGAAAAAATTGATCGGTTTAGACTCTTAGGTTACTTTATGAATTTAATTAGAAGTTGTTATTAATTGTTACACCTTTCATTGTTCAATTCATTCTGATATGCTTAGATTGTAGTCGTTATTTCATGCTCTAGATTCCACTGTCGAATTTACTCTTATGTGTCATAATTGAAGCTACTATTACATGTTATATCTTTAATTGTCAAGTTTATTATGCTTTACCCAAAGTTGTTAGTAAATGTTCTACCCATCATTGTTGAGTTACTTTTATATGTACTCAATTAAATTTGTTAGTATACGTCATGCCTTTCATTGTTAAATTCGTTCATAAGTAATTAATGGAAGTTGGACTTATTGAGAGTTATTCACCTATTTTAGTTAAAGTTGTTGTCTATGAAGTATCCTTCATTGTTGTGTTATTTTCCGTTTAATTATATTGTTAATGATATTCTTGTTCACATCGGGGTTGAGCCGTGGGCTATGTGTTGTGGTGAAATAGGTATTGATGTTTTGGAAAGCTTATGGCTTATGGGCACTTATGGTTCGATATGATATGTCGTGTTGTTGTGATGTTAGCACATGTGGATCTGTTTGGCGATCGATTGTTGCAATGCGGAGCATAAGGTTGGCATATCACTCTTGTTGTTATGCATAGAGATACAAGTGGCTATTGTCTTATTGTCTAGGCGGAGTGATACGGATATCTATTGTGAAATTGCCTGGGCATAGTGATACAGGTGACTATTATGCAGAGTGATATGGGTGGCTATTGTGCTAAATGTCCGAGCAAAGTGATACATGTGGCTATTATGATATTTGAAACAATCCAAAATGCCAGCCTGTCATGATGGCGCCTAACACATTATTAGGCAAGACAACAATCACATAACAACCACACACTTGAATTTAAAACATGATTTTTAACAAGTTCAACAGTGGATGTCTCATAAATAACTGAAAAAACGACTACTACTCAACTATAACAATCCCAAAATCCTGGTGTACATGAGCTACTAAGGCCATCTCCAACCCTTCCTCATTACCCCATAATGGGGTAATTTTTGCCATAATGAAGCTCCAACCCTCCCCCATCTTGGGGGGAAAATGGGGGATGAATAGTGTTCCCCCAAATGTGGAACACTATTATTTAACTCTTTTAATTTATCTCTTTATATATACCTAATTATGTTTATGTAATATCTTTATAATATTCATTTTATATCTTAACTTTGGCGTATAATTTTGATAAATTAATTTCATGCATTTATTATTTTTATGTAAAATTGTAAGTTAATTTTATTATAAGTTATAATTGTACAAAAAATATATAATCATTTCAAAAAATGAATGGCGCAAATATAAAATATTAGATGTTGCTAAAATTGAAAGGTGCGAATATTAAATATTAGATGTTGCTAAAATGGAAAAGTGAAAATTGAAAATACATTAAAATTGTAAATACATGAAAATTGAAAATAAATTATATTTAAATACATAAAAATTGAAACTACGGTAAATAGCATAATAACTTAGTAGGGAAGTATGTCGTTTCCAGATACACCAAAATAATTATACTATTGAGTTAATGGGGCCGAGGATTGTCGTGGTTGTGAGTGTGGATATCGTTGTTGTTCTTGTCGCACTTTGTAATGCATTAATAGATCATTTATGGAAGAATTTAGAGGTTGGAGTTGAATATTTATGTAGTATTTCGAATGAATTTTTTCATTATGTAATATGTATTTAATTAATTTTGTATCACAATGATTTCACTTTTATTTGAATTATTAGTTAATCTATAATAATTGCTTACAAATTATATTATTTAAAATTTCATGGAATTGTTTTAATGGAAATTACAAATTAATGAAATTAAAAGATGGAATTTGTTTAATGGAATTTAAAAAATAAAAATTGAAATAAAAGATAATAATATAATATAGAAGATAGATAAGAATATAAGAAAGAATATTCTGTTTTGGGGGGAAAATGAGGGAATGGTTGGAGTAAGTTTTCCCCAAAATGGGGAAATCCTCATTTTGGGGACCAAAATGGGGGTAAAGGTTGGAGATGGCCTAGTGTAAACAAAGCCTAAACTCCAGCGGAATTGTTTCAGAAAATAAAACAATACTAAAATAAAATAAAAGGAAGGAGAGTGAAGGTCTGCGGGCGCCATGGTAGCTACCTCGAGGTCTCCGGGAAGGTACTATCACCACTCTAGCAACCATCACGTTCAAGTGTACCCGGAACTGCACACGAAGTGTAGAGTGTAGTATGAGTACAACCGACCAATGTGCTCAATAAGTAACAGCACTAACCTTGGGATGAAAGCAGTGACGAACGTAGAAAGATATAGTCCAAATCAATATAATGACAACACGGATATAACAAGATAATGGTAGCAATAACTCATAGAACTTCCATATTCAGCCCGTACACAGTACGGAAATTTAGGCATGCTTTCACGTTCAACAATATAAGTTCAACATTGATAAAATATGCCAAATACAGCTAGCATAAGGAATGTTACATGTGTATGACTACAAGTCAAATATGCATGTCAAATGTAATACATCATAGTGATAATATCATGTAATCACACTCTCACGGTAATCAATCTTTCTGTCTCTAACTCCCACTCATCATACATAATCACTCAACATTGTAAGGGGTACCTGCGCTCACTGCTGGTATGTCAGACCACGGATGGGCGAATCCTGCACAAGCGCTAATATAAAGAGAATATGCCCTACTGCAACATGAAGCCCGAACCTATAATAATAAACAAGTCAATAAGGCTTGCTGCGGCGTGCAACCCGTTCCCCAACATCACTCACAAGCTGGCTCTCAGGTCCCAACTTACTCTCAATCACTCTAGTCTCATGGGCTCACAAATCTCATACCTCTCAGCCCAAACAATGATAACATGATGTAACAGTAAATGATAACAACGACTGAGATATGATATGGAAATGAATAAATACGACTGAGTACATAATTACAACAAACGCAAATAATTCAACAACAAAAATGACCTCAGTAGGTCCCAAAAAAATAAACACATACCATAAATATGATTTCTAACATGGATCACAACTCAATTACTCTAACACGTAGGAATTACACGGAGAGAAAAAAGACTGGATAACTACACAGTACCACAAAATCAATCGAGACATAATTACCATGGTGCACGCCCACATGCCCGTCACCTAGCATGTGTGTCACCCCAACACCAACCATATAACATGTATTCCATGTATTCAAACTCTCAGTACCAAGTTTAGAAGTTTTACTTACCTCAAAGTGTGCAACTCGATGCTCCAACACCCTTGCCTCACGAATCGGCCTCCGAACGACTCAAATCTAGTAAAAAATAACTTAATATAATCAATACAAGTTATATGAACCAATCCCATATGATAAGGTAAGTTCTTTAACAAAATTCAAATAGTCAACCCAAAAGCTCAACCCCGACCCCACACCTAAGAACTCGAACAAATTCACAAAATTCGAACACCTATTTAATACAAGTCTAACCATACCAAAATCATAAATTTTCGACCAATAATTGACCCACAAATCCCCAATCTTATTCTCCAATCCCTAGTCCAAAATCCCCGAAATTGCACCTTCAAAACACATAATGTAGGTGTAGATTTTAATTGGTATTCAATATTATTGGTCAAAAGTGATAAAAAATAGCATACCTATCGGTTTGAAGTGAAATCCTTCACAAAATTCGCTCCTAGCCAAGCTCCCCAAGTAAAAATATAAATAATACTCTAACCCGCGATTTGGGGTTTTTAAATCTTCCCAGAACGCCTCCTTTGGGAAAGCGGATAATGCCTCGCGTTCGCAAAACACAAAAATTACCGGCTAGAAAATCCTCTTACATGAACGCGACATACTAGTTGCTAACACGAAGACCTTTGACCCAATCCCTATGCGAATGCGACCCCATTCTCGCGAACGCGAAGACTAAATATTTGGTGCTTAAAGTCGAGGTGGGAGTTGTAGTAGGAGCTGAAGTAGGGGTTGTGGAGGAGGGCAGAGGCATAGCTACAACACTGGAGCAAGGCTTGGCTGAAGTGGATGGAACAACAATTGCCTCATCAGCTACCATAGTTGGCTCTTCAGATTGGCCTGTTGTGGTAGGAGGGTGAAGTTTCTTCTTCGGATTACTCGAATCCATCAATGAATTCCAGGTAAAAGGTTTCTTTGGCTTCACCTTTGTGTCATAATCCCTCGGCTCTACCCTTGCATCCGTGAGATACGGGTAGGATGAGTCATCTTTTCGAGCAAACACTGAACTCCCAAACTTATTTCTTCTTCGATCTTTCATGCCCGACGGTTGTAGCATCTCCCCCTCTACCTTCATCGGCGATATCATGAATTGGAGCATCCTGCACCTCATGGACTGTTGTAGCTAATGGCTCAGTAGCCTGACTATCACTCTCCGATCCTTTAGAAGCTCTATGAGATGAGGATAGATCGTCCCTAAGCTGGTAACTCCCTGGCGGTCTCGGCTGTACAGGCGACCGCTCCTGAATAAATGTTGAGTTGCCCTCTAATACTTCCCTAGAGGGGATATATAAACTCGTCTCGGAGAGAGATGTATCTCTCCCTCTGCTGGTTGTTGTTTTCTTCCTTATTGTGTATGGTTGGCCAAGGTCTAAGGCACTCCTTCCTCTGTCGAGAAGGTTTATCTCTCATTTAGATTTGCCGTCGCGTCCTCTAGGTCGAATCATTGTCAGTATCAAGCAAAGGTGATTTTTAGTTGCAATTCAATGTTCAAACATACATTAGGAGATATGCAAGTCAGTTATAAACCAGAAGACACAGTGAGGGTACACAATTCAAACATGCTTGCAGGGAATGCGGCTGCAGATGAGGATTTGTGGACCGCATAATTTTGTTGTGTGACCGCAAAAGTAAAGTTCGGCTCGACACAATTTCACTTGCGACCGCACCTCTTAAACCAAAAGATGCCAACTCTCTGATGATAGATAAATGGCCGATGTGTGGCCGCAACATGATTTATGCCGTTCGCACAATTAGACATGTGGCCGCAGATTGGAGTCATAAAGTATAAACTATCTGATGACATTGAAAATACTATTTTGCGGTTCGCAAATTTTATCTTGCTTCCGCATATTCCTTCTTCACTAATGCTTTCCTAAAATCAATTTCTGCAAAGCACAAAAATTAAGGTGCGATCGAAGAATTCAAAAATTACGAACATTTCAGTTTTTTCTATCTTGGATTTTTTAATTTCGTGCACAATTTGACATGGAAACACTATAGAGGCATGGAAATATGTTGACACATTCCTCATATAGCATGTATTAGTTAACCCATTACAGATTTACCCACACATGGATCCACAATTGAATTATAATGACAAATGACCTAAAAAGAACTAAAAATCTACAAATTAAAAGAAAAAGATGAACAAGACATTGAAGCATACCAGATGAATGAGAGTAATGAGTGACTGATCAAAGATATTGTGTGTGTGGACAGATGAAATCACCAAGAAATTTCCAAAGGGAATTTTTTTTTTTTCAGTGAGTGAAAAAAAACGTAAATGTGGCCCTAATCCTCTAGTTATATGACATGGTTTGCTAAATAAAAGAAGGATGAGTGTGGCCGAACATTTTCATGTGCGGTTCGCACTTTGTTACCTAAAGACATCCTCTCAGCATCTCATATGCGGTCCGCACAATTTTATAGGCGGCCGCAAATTTTCATGTGCGGTCGCATATTTCATGTGCGGTCGCACATCACCCTTTTCTCTGATAGGCTAAACTATAGAGAGTGGGTATTTTCAACCTTATATTTGTGTGGTTCACAAGCTAATTGTGCGGTCGTATTGCTCTTCCGCTACAACAACCATAATTGTGTGGTCCGCACAAATCATATGTGGTCCGCAATTATTAGAGAACTTAGCCAAATGTTTTGTCCACAATTCTTGTAAGTCACACTCAGCTCTATAGGACACTTCAAATCAAGTTAGAACAAAATTAACACCTCACTACAAAAAGAAAAAGGAAAAGAAACATGGATTGCCTCCCAAGAAGCACCTGATTTAATGTCGTGGCACGATGCAAAAGACCCTCGATTGCAATGAATGGTCGCCACGACGTGGCTACCTACAACATTTCCGAAATAGTGCTTCACCCGGTGACCATTTACTCGGAGTACTTCATTGTTTTTGTTCTTCAAGTCTAATGCACCAAAAGGTGACACACCCACAATTTATAAAGGACCACTCCATTTATACTTTAGCTTCCCGAGGAACATCCTCAACCTTAAGTTAAACAACAATACAAGATCGCCCACCTTGAACTCTTTGTTCCAAATGTATTTTCCATGAACATATTCCGTCTTTTCTTTGTACAAGGACGAACTTGCATAATCATGGTACCGGAACACGTCAAATTTATTTAAATGTGCAACCCTCAAGTTAGCGGCTACATCCCAATCAAGATTCAACGTATTTAGAGCCCACATGGCCTTGTTCCCTAGTTCTACCGAAATATGACAAGATTTTCCGAACACCAACCAGTATGGCGACATTCCGATAGGTGTTTGTAAGCTGTCAATAAGCCCAAAATGCACCATCAAGCTTCTTGGACCAATCTGTCCTATTAGCCTTCACTGTTTTGGACAAGATACTCTTTATCTCCCGATTGGAGACTTACACTTGCTCACTATCTTGTGGGCGATAAGGAGTCGTGGCTTTGTGAGTAACACCATACTTTCTAAGCAAAGTGTCGATAGTCTTGTTGCAAAAATGTGACCCCCCATCGCTTATAATAGCACGTGGAGTACCAAACCTTGTGAAAATATTCTTCTTCAAGAAAGCCACCTCACTTCTCGCCTAATTTTTGGGTAAAGAACCGATTTCAACCCATTTGGACGCATAATAAACCACGACCAAGATGTAGGTGTTTTACCAAGAACTCACAAAAGTCACATGAAGTCAATACCCCACACGTCGAAAATATTAATATCCAAAATGGTTGTGAGAGGCATTTCATTCTTCTTTGAGATTCCACCAGTTCGTTGAAATTCATCACATTATCTCACTAGCTCACCTGCATCCTTGTAAAGAGTAGGCCAATAGAAGCTACAACTAAGCACTTTGGCCGTCGTTCTAGCTCCATCATGATAACCACCATATGGCGAAGACTGACAAGCCCCAAGAATTTCACCTTGTTCTTCTTTCGGTACACAACTTCTAATAACCTAATCCGTACAAATCTTGAAAAGGTATGGTTCGTCCCAATTATAACCTTGACAATTCCGTCTAAGCTTCTTCCTTTGGTTTGAAGAGAACTCATTCAGAATGATTCTACACACAATAAAATTTGCTAGATCCGCGAACCATGCCACCTATTTCATTGAAATAGACAAGAATTGCTCATCGGGGAATGAATCATTGATTTCAAGGTCATCATGTGGCCTCCCCTCCTCATCCAAACGAGACAAGTGGTCCGCCACTTGGTTTTCACTCCCTTTCCTATCATGGATTTAAATATCAAACTCTAGCAACAAAAGCACCCATCTCATCAACTGAGCATCCGACTCCTTCTTGCTAATAAGATACCGAAGCAGCGCATGATCCGTGTGGACAATGACTTTTACACATATCAAGTACGGGCGAAACTTCTCCATTGCAAACACAATGGCAATGAGAACTTACTCCATAACAGTATAGTTGACTTAGGAACTATTCATGGTCTTACTAGAATAGTGGTCCGGATGAAATTTTGTGTTGATGCGTTGCCCCAAAACATCCCCAACCGCTACGTCATTTGCATCACACATAAGTTCAAACGGGACACTCCGATTTGGAGCACTGATGATGGGAGTAGTTGACAACTTGAATTTCAATAATTAAAAAGCCCTCATGAAATCATCATTGAAGTTGAACGTAGAATCCTTCTCAACCTTAGAGAAAATATTGATGAAATGCTGGTAAAACCCCGCGTGGCCTAAGAAACTCCGCACACCCTTCACCGAAGTTGGAGGTGGAAGTTTAGAAATCACCTCAATTTTTGCCTTTTCAACTTCAATTCCATGCATTGAGATTTTATGTCCAAGGACAATCCCTTCATCGAACATGAAATGGCATTTCTCCCAATTAAGCACCAAATTTATTTCTTGACATCTAGCCAACACTTTATCCAAATTTGCAAGACAATCATCAAAAGAATTCCCAACCACCGAGAAGTCATCCATGAAAACTTCAAGGTAGTCATCCACCATGTTCGTGAAGATAGTCATCATACACCTTTAAAAAGTCAACGGTGCATTGCACAAACCAAATGGCATCCGCATGAAAGCGAAGGTACCATTGGAACATGTAAAGGTTGTTTTATCTTGATCTTCTAGAGCAATATGAATTTGGTCGTAGCATGAATACCCATCAAGAAATCAATAGAAATCACAGTCGGCCAATCTATTGAGTATTTTATCTAAGAAAGGAAGTGGAATGTGATACTTCCTTATGTCACGACCCAAAACCGGTCCAGGTCGTGATGACGCCCAACGGCGAGGTTAGGCAAGCCAACGAACAACAATAACAATGAAAGTGCGGAATACAAT
>MDKH01149058.1:0-41148 GCA_005239495.1 Nicotiana undulata | reverse complement strand
CGTTGGTGCTCGGCAAGTATGGCCCTGGTGCTAGTCATGATCCTCCAGTTTGGGTCGTGACACGACTTGTGACTTCCATGGTTGAGATGTGATTTTTAGCATGTTGATAATGGGCCAGTCGGATGGACTTGAGGCCGGATTTTGTCTGTGGTTTGAGTGATGAGATTTCGTCTGTGTCAGCACATGTGTTGGGGGACTTATATGTCCGCTGGTGTCCTTATTGATGGTACCTTGTGACTAGATGACTACGCGGTGAGTGTGATTGATAGTTAGACGTGGTCAAGTTGTGTGATTGCGACAAGAATAGATTAACGGGTTAACAAGAATCATTGAGTAATTGACTTAGTCTTAAGTTAGAATATGGCCTCGAGCTGTGAGTGTAGTGAATGACCTCCCATGTTGTTTAGATGTGGAGTGAAGCGGATCCTTCTGTTGTGTTATGAGTTCCGGGTGATGTCTTTTGGGCTGACCAATGCCCCAGCAACGTTCGTGTAATTGATTGATGGTGCATGCAACCGTGTTATAACTCCTTTGTTATTTTGTTCATGGATGACATCCTGGCGTACTCGCGTAGCCAGGGGTAGCATACTCAACATTTGATTATGGTATTACAAGGATATAGGGAGGAGAATCCTTGTGGAAGTTCTCTAAGTGGGAATTTTTGGCTCAGTTCAGTAGCATTTTTGGGACACGTGGTGTCCAGTGAAGGTATCCATGTGGTCAGACGAGTGTGAGTAGAGCTTCTAGAAGCTCAAGATTTCCTTGACCACAACTCCAGTGTTAGTATTGCCATCAGCTTCAGGTTCTTATACCGCTTATTGTGATGTCTCGAGGGCAGGCATTAGTTGTGTTCTGATGTATGAGGGTAAAGTGATTGAGTAATAGCTATGATCTTCGGAAGTGTATAGAGAGATATCAGTTTAAGGCTAAGCAGGCAGGGGTATCTCCTGCGGGTTGTCCCGAGGTGTGAGGTCCTTATGTTGATCTGTAATAAGTTCTCTTCTACCAATAAATGATGTATGTTGTAATTTGAGTTTAGATCACTTGTGGAAGTTGGCATGACCATTTCAATGGTGGATGGGAGATTTGTATTCGATTTGAGGGTTAGATGGTTTGGGTTATATGAGCTTATGAAGGATCTAGTTGAATCTCACCACAGTATGGTGATAGTGATAGCATATGGGCATTGTGAGTTACTGTTTGTCTTGGTCGTTGGCTTTGAACCAAGTGGGGGAGTCCACTAATGATAAGTTGATTACACGATTATGTGTTGTACTGGTTTCGGTGCGAGGTATATTGGTGAATCAGTTATGACCTGCAGAGGTGGAGTCTGGGAATGACTCGAGTAATGGAAATTTCTTCGATACAGGTCGTAATGTACTTTACGGGTAATGGAATTTGTTGAATGATTGAGTTGTGCTTGAAGGTGTAGTGTGTGCAGTGTATGAGTTTGCTTGTTGCTTCAATGTGTGGATTACTTATCCTAGTACGTGGTTTGCAAGTGGGGTCAGGTCATTCTGTTTACTTGGTCAGGGTAATTGAGATTTGCGTAGAGTGGAAGACTCTCGAGAATGGTTCCGATGGGTTCAAGGTTATACGTAACAATTGGGGATCTTCAAGAGGTGTGTTGGGCTAGAAACTGAGATTTACGTGGAAGGTGTCAAGGCTTGTGGTGTAGTTACATTATCATGAATTATATCCCTCAGTATCAAGAAGGTGGAGGTAATGGCTTTAGTTTTTCAGGAAGTCTCTTTAGGGTAAGTATTTCTAATGTGGTGCTTTGGGATATTTGAGAGAGTATTCAGCGGCTTATGAGCCTTAGAGGTATATTTTTATGCTCGGGTTTCGTGTGGTGAGTCTGGATTGAGAATTGCGGTATTATGGCAAGAAGAAGTATCAATTCGAAGGTAAGTCAGAAGGAACTTGAATGAATAGGACAATTTGGTAGTAGGTCGGATCGACATGATAAACGATAAGGGATATGATTAGTTCTGAGGGTGTTATGAAGTAATGAGTTTTTACAGGTGTTTCTTAGCAATTCTCTTGGGATTTGGTGGCATGCGTAGCTTGGTTGAGTTAGAAGGATTCAGTCCTGGCAGTTTGGTGTTGTACAAACATGATTCGGGAGTTCTTGATGATTTCTACCACGGTTAGAGATGTATATTTTCTAATGGCGTGAGGGCCATGTGATGTATAGTGATTTTGCTTCTAAATGGGATCAATGGAAAGTTCTTGGCTAGTTGGGTACGTAGTTGTTTGTGACTAGGAAGGGAGAATGAAGTTCTCATATTTATCATAGGATTGCATGGCGTATGCGGTATTTTGTGTATAGTGGAGAGTGGCATATGTGAGGTCACAGTTCAGTTCTGGAATGAAGGTCAGCACTGGCAGTTTCAGATGACTAGGTGAAAGATACCACTATTGGGTGGCTTGATGATGGTATACATTTAGAAAGGGCAATGTGTTGAGTTAAGGGTGCTTCATTGGCATTACGATGCTCTTTTGTTGGATCACTGTTGATATTCAAGGTTGCTTGGTGTCACAGAAGAATTTTAGGGATATCCCTCATGGAATGATTGAGTATCAGGGATGTGTTATATATTCGAGACTGGGAGTTTTCATAAACGGATTATTTTTGTAGTTGTGAACTACGAGGATGCAAGAAAAGCTAGTAAGGTGTTAGTATATGCCATGATTTAGTCGTTGTGAATTTTTGGAGAGTTATTTACCTGTTGTGGGTGACCAAAGTTGACTTAAAGTTATTGGTAGGCCAGTATAGGTGTGTGTTCTGCACCGAGTCGGAATTGTTGACTCCGAATTGCTATTGTTGAGGGATGCACCATTCGATTGTCGTTGAGCTTATTCGTGTTTTGGAGTGATCTATGAGTTACCTTTCGGTGTTTTGAGGAGTTGTGATCGTTGGTTATATGTACATAGGGTGCGGTTCTATCGGGGCTTTATAGCGAGATTTGAGTAAGGTAAGTAATTGGGTGTTGCAGGATTGAGACGTGTTGGTTATGTTCTTTCTAGTTCGGTGGCATGGTATCGTCTGATTTCCCCGTGGTTATGGCAATGCACTTTGAGTACTTGATGTCAAATTTCACATGGTTATTGATTTTGAGCAAGGTGGCTTGGAGTATTTCATGTGGTCCGACGATTCGATGGGATCACGCTTTGTAGCAGAGTTAAGTAGAGGTATGATCCTTGGTGTCGGATTCGTGTGATATGGTTTCACGATGTGTACCAGGCTTTTAGCATAATGTGGTAATAGTAAGAGTTAGTGGCAGGATAGTCCTCTCGTGTGAGTCTTCTTTATTTAATGAATTGAGCTCTTGGGATGTTGTTATTGAGTGCACGAGTTGCACATGTTATGGCTCCGGATGGTATTGATGCTGATCGGACGAATGGTTGCTGGTTTCTACGTGTTTCTTTCATCATCGACAATATATGGATGTGTTAGAGCGAGGCATTGTTTGATAAGAGGGTATGTACCAGTACTGAGTTGTTTAAGCAACTATTGTGATTAGGAGTTATCGCTATGGGTGGTTGAGTCATGCGGTATATTATGTGATTTCATCTTGGGTTACGAATATGGCTTGATACAACGTGGTCAGACTATTTCAGCTTATAGTCGTGGAAATTTGATCTTGTAAATTATTTCAGAAGTGGAAACTTGGTTCTAAGGTTTATGGGTCAAGATTGGATTTCGAAATTTCAATTGTGTTGTGCTATTAGATGTATATGGGGTAGGGTGACGTGGGATCACCTCCGAATATGTGCATGGTAGGTTACACAACATTTTTTGTTGGTGTTTGGAACAATGCTAGGCACGTTCGAGGACGAACGTATGTTTAAGCGGGGAAGAATGTAACGACCCGGTCGGTCATTCCGTAGAATTTGCACTGTTATTCCTATTTCTGCCTTGTTATGCATTGTTTAGTTGTTTATGATGTGTTGGAGTCGGGTGGTTCGGGTTCGGTGTGGTTGTAATGAGAATTGAGACACTTAGTCTCTTAAAGTAGCCTTATGATTGGAAAAGTCAACTAGGAGTTGACTTATTGGTAAACTATCTCGGAATATGGATTTTATGGCTCGGATAGCTTCGTTAGGTGACTGGGGACTTAGGAGTGTGTTCAGAATATTTTTGTGATGTCCGGTGTAGAATTAGGATTGAATTGGCGAAAGTTAGTTTTTGGTGATTTTCGGTCGGCAGTGGAAAATAGGCTATCGGGGTCGGAATGGAATTTCGGAAGTTGGAACAGATTCGTAATGTCATTTTGGATGTGTCTGCAAAATTTCAGGTCAATCGGAGTTGTTCTTGATAGTTTCGGCATCGGTAGTGGATTTTAGAAATTTCAAAGTTCTTGGGCTTGAATCTGATGTGATTTTGGTGTTTTGGTTCTATTTTTAGTGTTTTGAGAGTGCAACTAAGTTTGAATGATCATTTATGATGTGTTGGTAAATTTGCTTGAGGTCCCGAGGGGCTCGGGATTGATTTCGAATGGTTAACGGGCACTTTTGGACTTGGAGTAAATGTTATTTTTCTGGTGTTTCTGCAGAGGAAATTTACCCTATGCGTTCGCGGAAGAGGGCCCGCGTTCACATAGGGGAAGTTGGGAGCTGGGGGAAATTCTTCTGTGCGTTCGCGAAGGTGGAGGTGCGAACGCGGAGGGTAAGGAGGTCTGGGCAGTGCGAACGCGGGTAAGGGGTGCGTCCGCATAAGGTTAGGATCATCTGAGGGACCCCAAGCCTTTTGTTCTGTGCGTTCGTGGGCCTAGGGGGTGCATTCGCGGAGGTCTAGGGGACTGGTCAGTGCGAACGCGGACAGGAGACCGCGATCGCGAAGGGGAAATTGGGGCCCAGGGATTTTGTGTTTCGCGAACGCGGGGAGGAGGCCGCGTTCGCGATGAATAAAGATCTGGTCAGTTAAATTAAAACCCTTCCGTGACCATAACCTATTTTTCCACTATTTTTTGAACGGGAAGAAACTTTTGAGGCGATTTTAAGAGAGGAAATCATTGTTCTTCATTGACGTAAAGATTTTGGACCCTAATACTCGATTATATGTGATTAAGGATCAAAATATCAATGTTTAATTCATGAAAATCAATAGAAAAAGGTGGAGTTAAGGCTTGAGATTATGAGACATTTTAGGGATGATTTGAGGGGTCAAACGAACTTCGATTTTAGCGTTCTTTATATGTACGGACTCGTGAGATGATGAAGAACATTTTGGTATAAAATTTGTCGAGTTCCGAGACGCAGGCCCAGGGGTCGGGTTTTGGCTAATTTCGGGTTTTGTGCTAAAATTGATATTTTTCAATTGGAATTCATTCCCTTATCATAATTTGATGAGAAAAATCTGATCTTTATAGATTTGGAGCACTCGGAAGTTGATTCGAGAGGCAAACGTGTTGCGGAGTAGCTTTTCGGGCTAGTTTGAGGTAAGTAATTTCTTTAAATCCTGTCCTGAGGGTATGAAACCCCGGACTTTACATCCTTTCACGGATTTGGAGTGACGCACACACTGGATGACGAGTGTGGGGCGTGCACGAATTGGAAATTTGAAAAAAAATTACCTTTTTAGGCAACTATTGAGTTGCGAAATTGCTTTTAAAGCTTATTCTCTATAGTACTACTATGAGTTGATACAATTGGGCTGTAAGCCATGTTTGGGGCCTAGTGCCGATCTGTTTTAATCCCTTGGGAGTTTTACTGATATTCTCACTATTTTGAAACTATGATTTTTACTCAGTCTTTCTTGTGAAATTGTTGACACTCTTAATTGATGATATTACTATTTCTTGAAATGAAATACTATTTTGGGTCGGGAACCCCATTTTATTCATGGCCCGAGTGGCATGCTGAGAGTGTTTGACTGAGTGAGGTCGAGGGCCAATGTCATGAGGATGTTATGATATGAGTGAGGCTGAGGGCCAATGTTGTGAGGATATTTTGATATGAGAGAGGTCGAGTGCCTCAGGGTGATTTATGCCATGATATGGCTTGTTTATAGCGCTAGGGCTGTATGAGCCCCTCCGGAGTCTGTACATACCCACAGTGAGCGCTGGTACCTACTGAGTGCGAGTGCCAAGTGATGAGTGATTGGGAGGCATGAGTGACAGTAAGGTTGCCCGCGGGGCTGATACTGAGTGATGGTGAGGTGCTGAGGGAAATTGGTACGAGTGATGATTATGGCCCGAGGGGCAGTTTTATGATGATATTTTACTGAGCTTTGACTATGATTCACTTCATTTTTCAAACTGTTATTACTGAGAAATATTGGAAAATATACTTGTTTCAAAGGATTTTATGGAAACTGGTTTCTGAACTTATGTATACTGTATTGAGACTTGATGTTTTACTATTTTGTGAATTGGTATTTTGTGTTATGTGTTTCATATACTTCAGACTGTGATTTATTTTCATTACTACTGAGTTGGCGTACTCATCATTACTCCCTGCACCTCTGTCTGCAGATCCAGGTACTGGTTCGGAGCAGTAGTCGTCCGAGCTCGTTGTCATCAGCGTTTGGGATTTCGAGGTAGCTGTCCAGCGTCCGCAACTTCTCCATTTCCTTTCTTCATTTAGTACTTAGTATTTGATTCATAGACATTATTATGACATTAGCAGAGTTAGTTTATTTCTTAGATGCCCGTGATCGGTTGACTCCAGTCTTGGGAGAATTATTTAGACTGTTAGATTATTATTGGGGCGTAAAGACTTAAAAAAATTATTTTATACTCTGTTTGCTGCTCATTATTGATTTTTAAAATATTGTAATAGAACGAATGGGTAATAATGTGATGGTTGGATAGCCTAGTTCCACGATAGGCGCCATCACTGCCTGTTAGGATTTGAGGTCGTGACAGTTGTGGTGAAGCACAAGGTTTCTGTCGTGTCGTGTTTTCTATTGATATCGCACATGCGGCGTGACAAGGCGGTATATGTATATATGGATTGCGCATGTGGGGAGACAAGGTGAAAACATTATTGTGCGCGTTTTGCGAGACATGACGGGCATTCACTTTACTATTGCACACGTGACGAGACAAGGTGAGTTGTGTCAGAGATTGTTTGTGATACTTGTGTTGGCCTGGGGCATTCTTTGTTGTTGATATTGTGTAATTGTACACTTACTGTGTGTAAGACCCCACATTTAAATTAAGGATAGTTAAATAATTGACTCAAAAAGAAAAAAAAAAAAGAAAAAAAAGAGAAGAAAATACAGTTAAGTGGGTCGAGACCCACTAGGAAATAGGTTACGAGGGTTAATCAAAAGAAGAGATTGAAACTTTGTCTGGAACTAAACAAAAACAATGAGGTATTTTAGAGAGGAGTTCTAAAGTTCTCTATTAGCAACGTTGTGCAGCAACTAAATAGAGGCAAGGTGAAATCTTTCATCAATTGTATTTTAGAAGATAGCACAGAGCCTTGGATGTACAGAGACTTAGATGCACTCATATCAGCAAGGAACCTTGGAGAGCAACAAATTAAAAGCCATACAGTTTCACTTGAGAGATATAAACACTCTGAGTATTGCGGGTACCATTTAAACTCTTTATTTTAGTTATGTGGACAGATTCTTTAATAATTTCTTTTCTGAAAATTAAGCAATTTATATAGATTGTGAATAGCTTATTTAAATACTACAAAGAGATAGAGTTACTGGTGAATATTTGAGTGAAGAATTCATAGAAGAAAATATCTTGATAAAGATATGGTGCAATTAATTACTTAAACAAATTTTAAAATTTTCAAAAGGAATTTGGAACAGTATATTTTCTACAAGTTCAGAATATACATAGGACTTAAAAGGAATGCGATTAAGGTGAAACATTATTTTCACGTGATCCGGACAAATTCAACTTGGCAAATTGATAATCAAACATGAAAATCGGAGGGTTGGGTATTCTAAATTAGTTACGAATTATCCTAAATGAGGCAATTAACATGAGACCGATATTATGTAATTATAGATTGATTGGAGGAATTTGCACGAATTGCTCGAGGTGAAGCATTTGGTATTTCGGCATGATTACTGTGAGTAGTAATCTTACCGCAATTTATGTTTTCATAACTTGCATGATTTACACATGATTTTTAATATGAATATGTTATCGATTATTTCAAGTTGCATGTGGGACAAGTCTTTTACTCGATATGATACCATAAGAGTTATTTGAGATAATTACCGTTATTTTAAATATTCTTGTTGTCACCAGGAGCGGATTTAGGGGGGCGCAAGGGGGTTCACCCGAACCCCCTTTGCCGAAAAATTACACTGTATATATAAGGAAAAATCTGTTTTTTTACCTCTATATATTAAGTTTTGAACCCCCTTGACACAACCCAAAAGTGTAGCTTAGTGGTCAAGGGGGTTCAAAATCTTTGTAAGGTCGTAGGTTCAATTCTCACTAGCTACATTTTTTTACATTTTTTTTCTCTTTGAACCCCCTTCGCGGAGATCCTGCCTCCGCCACTGGTTGTCACTAGATATGTTTTACCGTTACTTGAATTTACTGTTATCGAAATGAAATTACATGATTCTATAAGAACCAAAATGCCCTATATTGTTTTAAATTATTTTCCTATGAGTATATACTGATACATAGACAGGTATAAATGGGAGTAGACTTTGAAGGATCCCGTAGCTAACGGCGGGTTCGTTAGACCTGGTGCACCTTGTAATTACCGATTACCATTACAGCCCTCGCTAGTGGGAAGATAGAACTAGCATACCGTTACCGATTTTCCTCGAGTAGGGACTACCATTATATTTGACTTCTTGCGAAGAAGTCCACAGTTATAACGATTACATGATCCATTCATTGAAACCTCCCAATGTGAATATTGATATTACATAGTTGTTACAGCTCTTATTACTGAATTGTTAATTGTATTATACTACAAAAAAAATATGATGAGACTGAAAATTATTTATTATTTCTGAAAGGGCATTTTATGTTATTTCCTGTTCGATATACTAGCATATTTTCTGACTTGTCCCCAATAAAAATGATTGTGGTTAAGTGTTATTACTCGCTGAGCTAGCGACTCATTCCTCGCTAATTTTTTACAGATACAGCAGTCGACGCGGGCGAGACTTTCGTTAATTAAAGCGCACATGTTGATAGTTCTTGGAGAGCCTCGCACTTGTTCGCGTGAGCAGACATTTTATGTATTGTTATGGTCTTTCTTTGAACTCTTAGAGTTGCTCTATGTTCATTCTTTTAGTGTCTTGAGTATTCTTTGTTTTTATAGACTTATGTTGAGTATCTCTCATTCTTATCGAAGTTGGAGATAAAGTAGTAAATTCTAGTTATTAGTGGGTGGAGTATTAATAGTAGGTATTTATTTTGGTTAATTGATAAAGTCATGGTATTTTGAATTGCTATTAGGATATTTGGTTGCTGATTTGAGACAGGAAATTTTTTTGGGATAGTCCAAAACAGGGAAAACTCTGCCCGATTTTTTGTAAAATACCGATGAGGCTTACTTGGGGGTACTTGCTCCTAAGTGCCGGTCATGATCCTAAATTGGGTCGTGACACTGTGTGAGCTTATTCATGTGGAAATTGTGAAAAAACATTGTACCCGTTTCCCTTTTCTTTTCTTATGCTTATTGGTTGTTGAATTATGTTAGGACACCTGCACAAGCATATACGTAGTTAAGCACTATTAACGGATTAAAATTTCCTTGTTATTGTTGAGTATAGATACCCTTGTTGTACTTTCATAATATGTGTGAATGACTCCAATTGGCACGTGAGTCGTCCATGCAGTTATTAGCTGAAATGAGGGCACAAGATGCCGATTTTAGGGTTCAGATAGTGGGACCCGTGAGTTGTGATTTGTTCGAGGTTTGGTACCTCGTGGAGATGACTAAGAACTTGATGTAAAAGTGGTTGAAATTGCTGAGTTATTACTTTCCCTTGTTGTATATGTAAATTCCTATTTTTGTTTGTGTTCCATTTACTCTTTTGTGTTATTTCATGGTTTTTCGTTGATACTTGTTGTTTCTTTCCTTATTGAATTTACTGTATTGTTAGCCATATCGCGAAGTCTTCTATGTAGATATCAGATTCCCTTGTTCCTGTATTTATTCTTGTACAATTCATTAGACCAGTGGGTGTCTTGACTAGTCCTCGTCACTACTTCACCGAGGTTAGTCTTGATACTTACTAGGCACCAACGTGGTGTGCTCATACTACACTTCTGCACATTTTGTGCAGATTCCAGATTTTGCGTAGCCGGTCGATCAATAGCTAGCAGCGTGGTTGCTGTTCTGGAAACTTCAGGTAAAATTGCTACAGCGTTCGCGAGTTTCGGAGTCACCATCTTATTTTTGTTCACACACTGTTGTAAATATTTCTGAACAGTTGTATTTAGGAGTTATAGTAAAAAATTTTGTAAAGCTTATGATTCGTACTTCCGGGTTTTGGGAAAAATGTATAATGTATATAGATTTCATTTCTGAAAGCATTCAAACATTTTTTATCATTCAAATGTTTTGATATTATGGTTGTTATTCAGTAATGTTAGGCTTACCTAGTCCTTAAGACTAGGTGCCGTCACGAAATCCAACGGAGGGAAAATTGGGTCGTGACAGTTTCACACACAAGTACAATAGATATACATGTGATACATATCATCTTTTTCCATGTTCATCTTCTACTTCGAATTTTCGGTTCAAACTACTCCAAAACTGAACTGAGATTCAAACTCCTTAAGATATACTCAATCTATTCCAACAACACCACTCAAATGAAAGAAAAAATTTGATATTTTTTTGGTTACAATAGTTAATTTTCTAATATTGGTAAGATTTGTTAATATTGATAACTTTTATGAATTGGCTAATTTTTATACTAACTTGCTTATGAGCTCACATAACGGGTACTCCCTCCGTTTCAATTTATGTGAACTTGTTTGACTGAGCAGGGAGTTTAAGAAAAAATAAAGACTTTTGAAATTTGTGGTCCTAAACAAGTCAAAAAGGGACCCAGAGTATTTGTATGTTGTAAAAGCTTCTCATTAAGGGTAGAATTGTAAGTTCAAGCTAAATTGTTACCAAATTTAAAAAGGGGTCATTCTTTTTTGGGCAACAAAAAAGAAAATATGTTCACATAAACTGGAACAGATGGAGTAGTTCCCTTCTTTTTTCGAGGATCATTCGATCAAAGAGTCCATTTAGGGTAATCAAACTTGATACCACCACCTATAAAGAAGTGATCTTTACACAAGTAACCAGTCATATTTATCGTTTACTTTTTTTTTCTAGCCATTATGCATTGATTATACATAGTTATACACGTATAATCAATGACAAGGTCAACCAAACCCTCAACTTCAATGACAACTTCACCAACAGCTACCAATCCCTCCACAATCCCGTCGAACACCAACCAAGCAAATCTCAATCCACGACTTTCACTTCCTCAACAAAACCAAAATGCAGCTTCTCATCACCTCAAGGATGATGTGGTCCATTTGGATGGTACAGAGGTTCAATCAATACCAAACCCCCAAATTGGAAATACAAGTACCCAGCACATACAAAAAGGTCCCATTGTTAAAATAAATCAGGCCTTATCACCATCTCTGAGGTTTCCTCTAATTTTGATCCCCATCCTCGTCATAATCGAGCCCCCGACGGCAATCAAAATCAACTTCTCAATGCTCATCACTCATCAGAACATCTCTCATCCAGTTCTAACAATATTTCCAAAATTCTAGTCAGGCCAGCCAATGCAGCGTCCAAACCTTCCTTTGCAGCTACTATCTCAGCTGCTCTCCCCAGTAGCTCAAGTGACAAACAACCAGTTGAAATTAAGCGTGGTACGCACATGGACAAACCTGAAGTTTACTTCTCTGCTCAGGATTACTTTGTTACTCTGGCTGAAGATTGCAAATTTACTATAGCGGCAACATTTCTTAGAGGTAAGTCTAGTATGAAGTAAGCAAGTTGTTTATCAGTCATATAACTCTAAAAGGTACTGTCAAAATAGCTATTATGACCCAAACCATGTTTACATTGATTTTACAAATGAAGCAGATTTTATCATATCTACTTTAAATCATTCATTACCCGTGGTCCATACATTATGAAAATTATTAGATGGACCCCTGAATGTGAGACAACGATTGCTCCGGTATGGATCTTGATCCACCAATTCCCGTGGCATCTCTTTAGATGGGATAGTTTGTCAGGAATGGTTAGCTCAGTAGGCACAGATATGCCCCTGACATGGCTACTGAGTCTAGAGGTAATGTGGCTAAGCTTAAAGTTGAAATAGATCTCATAAACCCAAACAAGATCAAATTGGCTTTCAAGAGGTTGGACAGTAATGAGGAAAATAATATTGGTTGGATATTGAATATGAAGGTACTGTAAGATTTTCTTGCGTTTATTGGTAGCCAATAAGCTTAAGGTCCATAATTAATATTTAATTAATGATCCAATCTCATCCGTCCGATTGGTTACTTGATGGACGTACCGGATTAAGTGAGAGCCTCTATAAATTGGTCATCTCCCCACCCAAAGTTAGGACAAGAGGCGAGAAACCAATTCCAACTAACGCTTTCGCTTCGTGATAATCGCTTATGATTCAGATATATTTTCTGTATCAATTTTATGTAAGATTATCATGTTCAAGATCCTGACATGAATTAAGTTTATGTTTACATGTGGTATCAGAGCCTGGATTGATTGATCTGATAATCTTCATTAAAAAAGAAAACATATTTATGAATATGTTGCTGTTATGAAGCGTTTCTTCGGAAGTTAGAGACTCATGTTTAAAGCTTGTTAGATTCTGCCTTTTTGATACTAATGGATAATAAATTAATGGTAGGTGAATTAGACTTCTCTTATGTTAAGTTTAAAGTTTAAATACCGAAGGTATTTTGTATCTTATTTGCTTCATTTAATTTGGACTAAAGCTTGATGACCTCCTTTTTATAAATAAAGTCCAAACATCATGATTTATTAATATTCATTGTTTTTATTGGTTTAAGCTTGATGTCTTATCATTCTCCCAAAGTAGCTTGAAATATACTTTAGTACTTGAACAAATTTATTGTTAGAAATGGAGATTATCATTATGTGAAAGAATATAATGTAACAAACGTAATATTAACGATGCATGATGTCCTTATTCGGTTCAAGCTCACTGTATTTTTATTTATTTAATTATTTTTGTTCTCTTTAGCTTGAGGCTAGTTATTAATTATGAAGTGCTACACTAGATCTATCCGGTACAATAAAATAAATTTTCTTGGGCAATAAAGTAATTTGTATTGGGCTATTAGTTGATAAAACCATTAATTATTTATTTTATGCAAGTACTAATGTTCATATAGTTTGTTAATCATCCAAGTGATCAAACTAGATTGTTTAAAGTATTCACATGCATAAAATCTTCAGATATTTATTTTATATGTGCATTTTGTTTATATAGTTTGTTAGTCACCAAAGTAGCCAAACTAGTATGTTAATGAAAAATGTGCATATATAAAATTATAATTTATCCATGAAATTAATGAAATGTCAATAATTATAAATTAGTGGATAGATTAATTTTCACTATTGCTAGAACTTAAGGATTTACCCAAAGGTGAATCAATTATTCTATGAATCGTGAATATGATGAGGTAAAATAAATATACTTAGTCAAATATAGATATTGCCTGTCCAAAGATGTCATATATATATATATATATATATATATTTAATTACCTATTAATGACTAAATGACATTTAAATTATGATATTGTATCGTAGTATTTACCCAAAGAAGAACTACGATATGCTTTAATTGTTTTATTAAATTCATATTGATCTGTGAGCATGTATTATCTATTTTGCAGCTATTCCTCTTCATTCGCATGCTTCATCTGTTACTATTCAATGGATTGAATTTCTCTGAACGGCATGAACAAGTCCAGTTCCACTTAGGTGTAATGGAATTTGACTTGGCTCTGCTGAATGATAAGCCCGCAGCCATTACTGATACGAGAAGTGCAGATGAGAAGTCTTTCCATAAAGCATGTGAACGCTTTGACAGGTTGAGCCTTATATTTATACGAATGAGTATTGCCAACAACATTAAGAGTACTATTCCACAAACAGAAAGTGCCAAGGAATACCTGAAGTTTGTGGATGAACGTTTTCGTTCTGTAGATAAGTCTCTCGCTGGTACACTAATGGCTGAACTCACGACCATGAAGTTTGATGGGTCGCAAAGTATGCAAAATCATATCATCGAGATAACTACCATTGCAGCAAGACATTAGACCTCAGGGATGAAAATTGATGACTCGTTATTGGTTTAGTTTATTCTGAACTCGTTTTCTCCTGAGTATGGACCTTTTAAGATTAACTATAACACTATTAAGGACAAGTGAAATGTTAGTGAGTTGTCCAGTATGCTTACTCGGGAGGAGTCAAGACTTAAGAAACAAGGGAGTCATTGAATTAACCTCATGGGTCAAAGAGCTGGTAAAAGACTTAAAGTGAAGGCCAACAAGTTCAAAAAGATGAAATCACCTACTAAAGCTCTACACCATGATAAGAAGGAACATAAGGCAGATACGTGTCGTTTCTGTAACAAGGAAGGACACTATTAGAAAGATTGCCTAAAACGTAAAGCTTGGTTCGAAAAGAAAGGTACAATTAGTGCTTTTGTATGTTTCGAATCAAATTTAATAGAAGTTCCTAATAATACTTGGTGGCTTAATTCTGGTGCAACTGCTCAAGTATCTATTATGCTGCAAGAACTCCTTACGATCCAAAATACAAATCCAAATAAGGATTTCTTGTTCATGGAAAATCGTATGAAGGCTCAAGTTGAAGACATAAGGACTTATCGTTTGATGATGGAGATTAAACGTTACCTTGATCTATTACAAACTCTTTATGTACCTTCAGTTTCTAGGAATTTGATTTCTCTTTCAAGACTTGATGTCTTTGGATTTGATTTAAAGTTTGGAAATGGATGTTTTAATTTATATAAGAATGCTATTTTTTATGGTTCTGGTTTTCTTAGTGATGGTTTATATAAATTGAAACTCGATATTGATTTTTCTGAATCCTTTCTTACTGTTTAACATTATGTTGTCATTAAACATAGTTCACTAGATGAAAGTTCTGCTTACTTGTGGCATAGACGTTTGAGTCATATATCCAAAGAAAGGTTAGAAAGATTAGTAAATAATGAGATTCTTTTGAATCTAAATTTTACTGATCTTACTTTATGTTTGGATTGAATTAAGGAAAAGCAAACCAAGCATAGTAAGAAAGGGGCCACAAGAAGCACCCAGCTTCTTGTAATTATACACACCGATTTTTGTGGACCCTTTGATGTTTTATTTTTTGGTAGAAATAAATATTTTATCACTTTTATCGATAATTTTTCACGTTATAGATACATCTATTTGCTGAAAGAAAATTTTCAAGCAATAGATGCTCTCAAGGTATTTGTTAATGAGGTTGAAAGGCAATTAGATAAAAAGGTGAAAATTATTAGGTTAGATAGAGGTGGTGAGTATTATGGAAATTATAATGAATCGGGACAATGTCCATGTCCATTTGCAAAGTTCCACGAGGAACATGGCATATGTACACAATATACTATGCCAGGAACACCTCAACAAAATGGTGTTGCAGAAAGACGTAATCGTTCAATTATGGATATGATTAGGAGAATGATGAGTAATTCCTCATTACCCAAATCATTGTGGATGTATGCTCTAAAAACCGATGTATATTTATTAAACAGGGTTCCTAGTAAGGCAGTTTCAAAGACTCCTTTTGAACTGTGGACATGAAGGAAACCCAGTTTAAGGCACCTGCATGTTTGGGGTTGCCCAACGGAAGCTAGAGTTTATATTCCACAAGAAAAAAAATTAGATTTTCAAACAATAAGTGGTTACTTTATTGGTTACCCAGAGAAATCGAAAAGGGTATGTGTTTTAGTGTCCAAACCATAGTTTGAGAATTGTTGAAACCGGTAATGCAAAATTCACTGAGAATGGTGAAGTTAGTGGGAGTGTTGAAAAATAAAGTGCGGAAATAAAATAGGTGAGGGTCATATTCCATTACCCACGAATGTGCCTACTTCCACACAAATACCAAATATTGTTCTAGTTGTTGAAGAACATTTTGACAACACCGAGCAACATTTAGATGAAACACTTCATGAAGAAACTAACTCACAAATATTTGACACAAATGAACCACGAGGAATGCCATTAAGAAAATCCAAAAGAATTAGAAAATCGATTATTTCGGATGATTACATGGTTTATATGCAAGATTCAGATTTTGACATTGGTCTTAATAAGGATCCGATTTCATTTTCACAAGCCATAATAACTAATGAGTCTGACAAATGGATTGCTTCCATGAAGGAAGAGCTAAAATCCATGGAATAAATAAAGTCTGGGATCTCGTTGAGTTGCCAGAAAGTTCTAAAGGAATCGGGTGTAGATGGGTCTTTAAGACCAAACGCGATTCAAATGGAAATTATGAACGATACAAACCCAGACTTGTTGCCAAGGATTATACTCAGAAAGGAGGCATTGTGTTACAACCCAAAATCCAAACATGGTCGTGATGGCGCCTATCGTGTTTACTAGGCAAACCTACTTCCCGAAATATTACTATTGATTGATTTTAAGAATTTAATAAAGCAATATCAATATTTAAATTTCTCATAAACTAAATCAACTCTAAATATAATTAATATAAAAATACAGAAGCTAGCCCCGTACATCGGGGTGTCACTAAAAGTCATGAACGTCTAAAACTATGAACTAAGATATATAAATTGTCTAATTGTCCAAAAGAAGAAATAGATGATAAAAGGAGTAACAAGGTCCTGCGGACGCTAGCAGCTACCTTGTAGTCTCCAAAGATGGCCAGCCTGAACTCAACAATCGCCGCGCTCTAACTCATCTGGAACTGCACATATAGTGCAGGGTGTAGTATGGGTACAGCCGACTCAGTAGTAACAACAATAACTAAGGAACTGAGTAGTAGTGACAAGCTAAGCAAAACAATCTAATCATTTATTTTCACAATTTAAAAATAAAGAGAAATAAACAGATAAATTCCATAACTCAGTAAATGCTACAAAGAAATTTAACAGATAAATGCAACAACATCAAAAGTAAATGCAACCTCACAGCAATGTCACTCCGTCACTCAGCACTCGCACTCAACACTCAATACACTCAATACCCTGCGCTCGCTGGGGGTGTGTACAGACTCAGGAGAGGCTCCCAAAGCCCAAACGCTAAGCACAAACAACTCACGTGCTATCATATCAATACTTGAATCTGCACAGTCAACTCATGTGCTACGCGGACAACTCACGCACTATGGTATAAATACCCGAACCCACACGGTCAACTCACGTGCTGCACGGAAAACTCACACGCTATGGTATTAATATCCTCACAACCAGGCCATCATATCAATACCTGGATACGCACGGTCAACTCACGTGCTACGCGGACAACTCACGCGCTATGGTATTAATATTCTCACAGTCAGGCCCTCAGTCTCACTCAATCATGTACCTCACTAGCCTCACCATCATCAACAAATAAGGGGACACAACCCACATCAAGTATCACAACATATTAGAAAATAATAGAGACTGAGGTACACATGTACAATAATTTCTATGACCGAGTACAAATAATGTGATCATGAATAAATCCTAAACATGAAGGCAAATAAGTTCAACAACAAGTAACTACGTGAACACAGATGATGTCTATTAGGCATCAAGCCTCACGGGACTAGGGCTGTGCATAATTCGGTAAATACCGAATTACCATACCGAAATCGAAATTTTTGGTATTTGGTATTTGGTATTTTGGTATTTGATTTAAATTTTAAAAATATTTGGTATTAGATATGGTATTTGGTATTTGAAAATAAAATACTGAAATACCGAATACCGTACCTAAATACATAAAATTACCTAATATACATATTATATATAGCATAAATATAAAAGTTATAAAAGTTTACTTCATTTTATTCTTAGTTTTAAAAAAAAAAATATTTCCCACCTTTTATTTTCACTATACGTACTTTTTCCCCATTTTGTTGGTTACCTGCTTACACCCAGTTGTTTCCCCCTTTAGTTTTAGGTTTAGAATCCGCCATTTTCAAATCTTACTTCAACTTAGACAGACCATAGACAAACCTTACTTCTAGTGTTGTTGCATTCAAAAAATTAATTTTATTGGCTAGTTATAATTTAATTTTGCCGGCTAGTTAAGATATTATTCTCCCCTAAATATTACGTTCCAAAAGTTGCTTTAGAGCCGAACAAACCGAAGTTACCGTACTGAATAAACCGAAATCGAAAGGCGAAAACCGAACCATACTGAATTTAATTAGGTACGATATTGGTATAACATTTTAGAAAATCGAATACCGAAAATACCATACCGAATTATCTAAATACCGTACCGTACCGACCGATGAATACCCCTACACGGGACAAACCAAGTCTTAATACCTTGAGGTGTACACCCACACGCCCGTAACCTAGCGTGGGTATCACCTCCAAATAGTCACATGATATAAAATTCTCCAAGTTTATACCCTCAAAGCCAGAGTTAGAACTGTTACTTACCTTAACATCGTAAAATCCTACTTCAGGACGCCCTCGTCTCTGGACTCGATTTTCAAAATCTCATAATCTAGCCAAAACCGGAATACTACTATCAACATAGACTAAGGAATCGAATTCCGCAATAAAAACTACATAAATAGGTCAAAAATATGAAATTGGCTAAAACCCGGCCCCCGGGCCCATGTCTCTAAATCAGCCAACAATGGCAGAATCAAAACCCTCATTCTCTCCCGAGTCTAACAATATAAAATTTATCAAAATCGGACTCCGTTTGATCCCACAAATCCCTACCTAAAACTCTCCAAAACTCAAGCCCTAACTCCCTCAATCTCACTTTTAAATCATCAATCAAATCCCAAAAACGAAGATGGATTCATGAAATATAACAAAAATCGAGTAGATAACACTTACACAAATTTATATGGTGAAAATAACCTCCAAAATCTCTCAAATTCGAGCTCCCTAACTCAAAATATGACCGAATGAACAAACCCTCATTTTCTAAAAAAATTTGCCAGATATTCTGCCTCGTTTCCCGAGCCAAGCGATTTCGAAAGTCGCGTTTTATACCTCCAATGGATTACTTGTAAAATTTTAGTCAAGTTAGGATTTTGAATCACTCAAATTGACCTTATAATGGAGGAGATATGTAGGTTTTAATATTTGCAAATCGTGCAGATTTATAAATACACCATCAGTGACAATTTCGTAATTAATCTATAAAATCTGACAACTTTAGTAAAATGACTATAAAATCCTCATATGATGTCCAAATTCGACGATTCTTTTTGCTACGGGTCCGTAATTACGATACAGATCTAATGCTTCATTGAAAACAGAAATTGGAGCTCATTTTTGCAATATGATATCATTTATGCTTGAAGAAATGACGTCGAAACATAGGAAAAACGAGCACAACACAACCCAAACATATCCGAAACTCACTCGAGACCCTCGAGACCTCAACAAATAATTCAAAAAAGTCATATATCATTACCCTAACTTAGTCGAACCTTTGGAACACTCAAAACAACACCAAAACACCAATTGAACCTCAGATTCAAGCCTAAGAACTTCTAAATTTTCAACTTTCGCCAATTCAAGCCTAATTCTACCACGGACCTACAAATTACATTTCGGACACACTTCTAATTCTAAAATCACCCAACAAATCTAACCGAATCATAAAAATCCAAATCCAAAATCGTTTATTCAAAAGTCAAAAACGTGGTCAAACCTTTCAAAATTAGAGCTTCTAGCTGAGATCATTCTCCCAAATCAATTTCGGATAACCTGAAATACCACAACCGGTGACTCACATAAGTTATAACACATCATACGGAGCTACTCATGCCCTTAAACAACCGAGAAAAGTGAAATTGGTCAAAACGGCTGGTCGGGTCGTTACAAATTGATTACAAAGAGACCTTTTCACAGGTCTCAAAGAAAGACTCGTTAAGAATTATTATGGCATTGGTTGGCTCATTATGATTTAGAGTTACACCCAATGGATGTGAAAACTGCCTTTCTTAATAGAGACCTTGAGAGGGAAGTTTATATGGACCAACCAGAGGGTTTCAAAACTGATGGAAAAGGTCAAATGGTGTGTAAACTGAAGAAGTCAATATATGGACTAAAACAAGCGTCACGAAGGTATATAAAGTTTAATAATACCATAGCATCTTTTGGATTTGTGAAAAATACCGTTGACCGGTGTATATACCAAAAGATTAGTCGGAGCAAGTTTATATTTTTAGTCCTATATGTTGATGATATCCTACTTGATGCTAATGATTTAGGCACATTGCGTGAGACTAAAGATTTTTTCTCTAAGAATTTTGAAATGAAAGATATGGGTGAGGCAACCTATGTGATAGGAATAGAAATATTCCGTGATAGATGACAAATATTATTGGGATTGTCTGAGAAAGGCTATCGAAAGAGTTCTACAGAGATTTAACATGAATAACTGTTCAACATCAATAATTGTTTAGCATGAATCGTTCCAATTCAAAAAGGGGACAAATTTAGTCTCATGCAATGCTCTAAGAATGATGTTGAGCGAAAAGAAATGTAATCAATTCCCTACTCTTCAATTGTTGGTAGTCTGATGTATGTTCATACTTGCACAAGACCGAATATTAGTTTTGTGGTCGGAATGGTGGAAACATATAAGAGTAACCCAGGAATTGATCACTGAAAAGCTGCAAAGAAATTTTTGAGGCACCTGAAAGGAATGAAAGATTACATGCACATGTATAGGAGATCCAAGCATTTGGAAGTTAATGGATACTCGGATTCAGATTTTGCTGGATGTATTGACACTAGAAAATCCATGTTTGATTATTTGTTCCAATTAGTTGAAGGAGCAATATCGTGGAAGAGTGCCAAACAGTCTGGCATTGCTACATCCACGATGGAAACAGAATTTGTGGCATGTTTTGAAGCCACAATTCATGTGCTGCGAAACTTTATTTCAGGAATTGGGTTGTCGACACCATTACCAAGCCGCTGAAAATTTACTGTGATAATTCTGCAGCAGTATTCTTCTCAAAGAACGAAAAGTACTCCAAAAGTGTCAAACATATGGAATTAAAATACTTTACCGTCAAGGAGGAAGTTCATAAACAAAGAGTGTCACTTGAACATATTAGAACAGATCTCATGATTGCATAATCCGTTAACGAAAGGTTTACAACCAAAAGATATTTAAAGAACATGTATATAGAATGAGTCTTGGTTGTATTTATGACTGATGTATTTATGATGTTTTGACACTCTGAGCTCATTTACGAGTTTCTGATATGCATTAATGATTTCTTGTTTCTCATAAAGGTGTACACATTATTGTTTTGAGATATCACATGATAAGTCTCAATGAGACATTATTGTGGACCATAATATTTTATAGTTTATGGACCTGATACGATAAGTTACTAATGTTGTAGTATATGGAAGGAAGTATGTAGATAAATTATATATAACCGCCATAACTCATATTTAGTAGTTTATCGTATTATGCTATTTATGATGGACATTATAAAAGAGATTTGTTTATGCGCAACTAATGTTCCTATATTAACTATTAATATTATGAGATTATTGGGCCAAGTGGCAGAATGTAAGATCTTTTGCGTTTATTGGTGGCCCAATAAGATTAAGGCCCATAATTAATATTTAATTAATGATCAAATCTCATCCGTCCGATTGGTTACTTGATGGACGTACCTGATTAAGTGAGAACCTCTATAAATTGGTCCTCTCCCCACCCATTAGGGTTACTGTATTTTCTATTCTCTCTTCCATCACTAAAGACGGTGGTAACGAAAGCTAGGACAAAAGGCGAAAAAAAATCAATTCCAACTAACGCTTCCACTTCATGATAATAGCTTACGATTCAGGTATGTTTTCTGTAACAATTTTATGTAAGATTATCATGTTCAAGATCGTAGTATGAATTAAGTTTATGTTTACAGATGCTCCCTCATATTGCCAGTATTGTTGTATGCAAGGACATGATATACTTTCCTGCAGAAATAAGAAAAGAGATGAAGAAGTCCAAGTCCAAGGTACAACCAAATAGGAAGAGGCCAATTATCAATGGAAAGTTCAAAGAGGCAACACGAAATTTAATCAACACATATCTGGGAAAATCAATCTTAATGGATCTTCACAGCCGCTTCTACAAGAAGGCAATGTCACTGAATATAATATCCAAGCTCAGAAGGAAGATCAACCAGTTCAATCGTCAATAGACCATGGCATCCAAAATAACCAAATTGGGATCAATCAGAAACAAATCTTGAACATTGTTAAAACAGTTGATCAAGCACTGGAAGTTCAACAAGTACCAAAGCAGAAAAATGTACCAAAGCGAAATTCCAATGGCAAGTTCAACAGAGTAAACAAAATACCATTAATCTCTAGCCTACTCTCTCAAAACAACCAATGCTTTCCAGTGTTGAGTCTATCTACCCTAACCCAAAAACACATGTCCGTCGGCCCAAGCCAATGCTCCACCTCTTAGAAATGAAAATTGCCATTTAACTCCGGAAGTCACTCTCTCCTCTACCATGCCAAAAGAACAAACTTCCCCTGTTATCACTTCCACCACCACCTTGCCAACAAAATACAATATGCCCTGCACCAGTCCAAAATAATCCTTCTCAACAAATCAATTTACCAGCACCTCTATTAGTAAAGAATCTCACAAATCGTACTTCCCATGAACCTCCAGACCCTCATCCTGATAACAATCAACCTGCAAACCAAACGCTAATTAATAATACTCCTTATGACCGTGGTAATGAATCACATCAGGATACTCTTAATGATGTAGATTCGGAATTCGAAGCTCCATAGGAAGAATCAAAAACTGCTGGGCATGATCCAAGTAGTTAGTGATTCTGAAAATGACTATGAGAGTATTGAAAAACAGTTCGACTCTAGCAATGAAAGCTTTGATGAACAAACAGCAGATCCTCTCCCTATACCATGTACAATAATATTATATTTTTTCAAATTTATTTAAATATATGTATGTGCAATCATGCTTAAAGACTCCTATGGTGTAATTATTATTAGGTGCACTTCTACAAGTGAAATTGGAAGTTCAAATCCCATTCCGAATAGTCTTATTTTCGGCATGAGGTATAAATATATGTGAAAATTAATAAAATTTCAAAAAAATAATAATTTTTAACCTATAATTTCAAAAGTGTAACGGGTTTATGGTTAGAGGCTAAAGTTAAACTCGTCAAATGTAAATTCTAGATGCACCTCTTTACAACAGTGCACTCATCCTCTTGAAATCTTGGATCCGCCTCTCATAAACAGCTACGAGTGATGGTATAGTTAACCTACGTGTTGAACCCTTTTCACATCAAACACCACCCCCAGATGAAATTGTTCAAGCCATTGGCGAAGTTACTGACCATCATAATCTTTCACTCAGAGGAACTAACATGACCAGAGGTGTGTTAGGAACGAAAAAGTCAGGTGTCATGCGGAAGCTAGTAAAGCAAACCTTGAACGCTGATAAATCAGAGAGTAAAAGAGAAATCTACCAAAAAAGACACAAACATTTAACGTGGTTCGGTCAATTGACATACGTCCATGGGCGGAGATGAGCAATCCACTATAATAAAAAAAGAGTACAAAATATCGAGAGAACAACCTCACGAAGAGGCAAACACAAGTGACACACTAACACTTTTTCCGTAAAGTTCTCCCCCTAAACACGACTCTCAAACCCCATATGGCTACAAACACAAGTGACACACTAACACTTGTTCCGTAAAGTTCTCCCCCTAAACACGACTCTCAAACCCCATATGGCTACAAACACAAGTGACACACTAACACTTGTTCCGTAAAGTTCTCCCCCTAAACACGACTCTCAAACCCCATATGGCTACAAACAAAAGTGACACACTAACACTTGTTCCGTAAAGTTCTCCCCCTAAACACGACTCTCAAACCCCATATGGCTACATTGTGGATGCTACTGAATGAGAAGGAAGGATCCTCAAATTATAGAAGTCCAAACATTTTCCTACACGGAAAAGGACTAGCCAAACATGAAAGAATTATAATTTCCTTCTACAAAAAGGAAAACACAATTATGATAATATGTTGTTCGTTCTTCCAACATATAGAAAAACTAAATATGGTAAGAAAATCAGGACAACACCTAACAAGGTGGACCCCCAAAAGGGATGGTCGACTACATAAAAGAAGCAAAGGTATCCCAGGTGTGAGATTTTCACAGGACAAAGATGATCAATCTGCAACATTTTGATGATTAAGTCCCTTATTTAGAACATTAGAGGCATCACCTCTCAAATTGCCCTTGACAGACTAAAGTAACTCAAACGGAACTACAACCTTGTATTTATTTCTATTATGGAACCTTTCTGTGGTAGAATTAAATTGGAAAAGTTCAGGAGAGGACTAGGGTTTAATTTTGCATATGCCAACTGCAACAATAAAATCTGGGTTTTTGGTGCTTATCACATGTTCAATTGATAACAATGGAGAGAGCTTGTTCATGACTTTGGTGCATGCTAACTACAAAGATAACCTTAGAGATCCTCTCTGAGATAGCATCAAAAAATTTTCTGAAGGAATAAGCTCACCATGGATAGTGGTTGGAGATTTTAATTCTCTTACTGATCTCGCAAACAAAAAGGGGAGAAATCTGTAATATGTCCAAAAGCTTGTCATTCATTAATTGCATAACTGATAGTGATCTGATGGACCTTGGATATTCTGGTAGTCCTTTTACTTGGTGTATGGTTGGGCACCTGAGGAAAGATTGGATAGGGCTTTTGTTAACTCTGAATGGTTGCAGAACTTTACAGAAACATCAGTCAACCACTTGGTCAGAACTGGCTCGGATCATGCTCCCTTACTTATCTCCACATCAGATCTTCTCCAGGAACCTAACAAGTACTTTAGATTTTTAGATTTCTGGACTGAACAAGAGGGCTTCCTATAGGTTGTAGAATAAGCTTGGCATATGCAAGTTGAAGGGGGTCCTATGTGGAAATTTCATCTTAAGCTTAAGAATGTGTATAAAAGTCTTTCCTTTTGGTCTAAACATATTATTGGCAATATCTATGACAAGACCATGTAGTATTCAAATAAAATATGGCAAAGGCTTTTGACAGAGTTGCCCGGGATTATCTCTGCCAAGTTATTAGAAAACTAGGATTCTCTGAATTCTAGATTGATATGATTGTTAGGTTGATCTCCAATAATTGGTATTCCATCAATATCAATGGAGTAAGACGTGGACTATTTAAATCCTCAAGAGGTCTTAATAAAGGGGGACCTTTGTCCCCTTCTTTATTTGCTATTGGGGATGAGTTCTTATCCAACCTGATGGACCAACTAATGCGTGAGAATTTCATACCTTTTTTTGTAGACAATGGAAGCCCCTTGATAACTCATCTTACAATGTTGATGACACAATCCTCTTTTCCTCCGGTGACATGCTTTCGATTGCCATGATGATGAACAAATTGGATAACTATGAGCAGGTTTCATGCCAAATGTTGAATAAGAGAAAATCTTCTTTTATGGTATCTCCTAAAACTCCACCTCCAATTATTGAAGTTATCAAAAGCATTACCGGCTTTTCTCATTCTAAACTTGTTTCTTGGAAGAAGTAATGTTATCCTAAGGCGGAGGGAGGGGTAGGTTTTAAGTCATTGCATGACATCTGCCCTTCATTTGCTGCTAAGGCATGGTGAAATTTTAGACTCAAAATTTTCTTCTCACCCTCTTTTAGAAGCTAAATACTGTAAAAGATATCACCATGTTACCAAGAAGAAGAATTATACTCAGTCACACAACTGGACAAGGCTTCTAGACACCATAAAAGATTGTGAAGAGCATATTTTATGTGAAGTTGGGAAGGGTAACCTCTCGTTTTATGCCTGTATTTTTGAGTTACCTCGAGATCATTAGAACTTTCTCTTATAGTTAAATCACTGCCCTTGTTGAAGTTACTGAACTAATGAAGTGTCTGATTTCATATCTCATAATCACTGGAATTTGGATAAACATCATGATACTCTCCCTCCTAATCTTGTCTCTCATATTCAGACCATCAAAATTTCATTTGAGGAGAATGGTCATCCTATCTGCCTTGCTAATTCTTCTGGAGCCTTCTCTACTAAATCTTCCTGTAATATTATTAGGAAATCTAGAGGATCTTCTCTCTCCCTTTCTATGATCTGGCACTCTAAGATACCATTCAAAGTTTAATTATTTCCATGTAGTGAGACTGAAAATTTGGTGTATAACCTTCAAAATGCTATAATCATCTATTTTGTAAAAGTGGTGTGGTTGTTAGAGTTTGGAAATATTTTCAGGATGCATGTGTATTGTCTCTTCACTCCGTTGATAGCACCAAGACAAAATTCACTAGATGGTGCTTAATCAAACCACAAAATAAAGTTCATGAGCCGATACTGCAATGCCTCCCCTTTGTAATATGTTGGAAAATTTGAAAGATTAGATGCACTTGTAAGTGTGAGGGTATTAGAAGCTCTATTGGTAGAATCATTGTCACGTTACCTACTTGATGCAGTTGATGCTCTCTGCTCAATTTCCCTCTATGACCTTTACTTCTCCTATACCAAGGATATTCCATATGTAGAAAGCATTAGTCCCCAACTAAACATCCTTCATGTTAAGAGGAACAAACATGCTCTAGAAAATTTCTAATTAAACGTTGATGGTTATAGAAAAGGTAATCCAAGTGTTTACCCTAAAATCTGAGTAACAATTAAATTTGTATTGAGGTCTTAAAGAAACCTGATTTAGTCCAATACTAACTCATAACCGAGGAGGCAAACATATAAATTAAATGAGTAAGCTAAATCAAACCAGTGTGCGAGCAAGTCTTGACCTCGAGGTATACTAATGAGGACAATAAAGTAAGAACAATAAAGTTAAGAGACAATTTTAATGAGTGATGATCAAGAAAGTAAGAGTGTATATTCTTTGCCAATGATTGATGATGAAACAAAATGAATAAGCTCCCCTTTTTATAATAAGGGGGGTCCTAAATAAGGTACATTTCCATTTCTAGTAAGGAATCTAAGTGTACAGTTGTCTAACCACCTAGTACGAATTCGTACAAATCCATTCCGAAATTTACGCCTTAATCTTTGAGCCATTGCGAGAATCTTGCTAATTCCGTTAAAAACCCAAAACGACACTATCTCGAGGTTGGTCATACTCGACCCAGGTATTTATCGTGCATTTTGATCTTCGAGCCTTATATTCCGTTATCAAGATCGATCTCGGTTCATTGTGTTCGCTGAACTCGGGCTCGAAGCGGCTCTCCAACCCCATGAAATCGGGCATACCTGATTTTGACCGTACACATATAGTCCCCGCTTTTCTTAGAATGAAATGATAAGAAACGATTTGAGCCTCGAGTTTCCAGAGTCCCCAAAACATTAAATGCGTGCCAGTGGTGGTCGGCCACTAACACCGCCGAAACGTCGCCGCATACCTATGAATACAGGGTTCCCCATTCCACTAAGGGCTTTACTTCTTCTTTGCAACTTCTCTGATATCTTCTTCTCTTCATCTCTTTCTCCTTCGTTACTAGCTTCTCCGCCTTTTTAGGGCCAAAACATCATCAAACCCCTTCTATTTTCGCTTATTTTAACCAAAACTAATGGCAAAAACTTCAAAAATCGTTCCCTCAAGAAGAGAAAACTTCCTCCTCCTCTTCCCATCACGAGATCGTTATCGACTCTTGCACCTTAATGAAAGATTTCAACGTTGAAAGTCCTCCTGATGTTCCTGGTCGATGTGAGCATGCTTCGAGGTATATCTGCTCTATAACGGAGAAACACCTCGATGCCATGAAAAAGGATTGTGGTTGGGGGGATGGGGTTGTCGTACATATCCCCACCCACGAGGAGAGCATTACCACCCACGTGCAGGGTTTTTTAAGTGTTTGCACTTACCCCGTCATGATGGTTCCGCTCGATCCAATCGTGATTGATTTTTGTAAAATATACCAAGTCACCTGCGGTAAAATCCACCCATCTTTCTGGCAAATAGTAATCATGCTTCGCTACTCTCCAGCAAGGCCGAGGGGCTCGAGTTCACTCTCAGCCATCTTATCTGCTTGTACCGGCCTCAGCTTTTCCGAGGGTTGATTAAACTTTAATGCCGGTCAACCAAGTCCTTTTTTTTCAGAAATGACGAGTATAAAGATCGAGGCTGGATGAGCCGGTTCATTCGAGTGAGGACCAGCGACATCATCCCCGAAGGAAAAATATCGTTCCCACAAAAGTGGAATTTCAACCGTAAGTGGAGTTGTTTCCCCAGTAATTTTCTGTATTTTGACTATGTTTTGCATGACGCTCTTACCTTTATTTGTTGTGTTCGTTTGGATGCCCCATGCGGTCCCCGATTTTGAAGACTGGATCCAAAAACTAGTTGCGACCTCCTCGTATGATGAACGCCGATGGCGTGACTTGGCGAGGGGCAAATGGGAAGCCAAACTTCATGGTAAATTCCTGATGCTTTCTTATTTATCGGAGATATTTCTTTTCTCATGCCTAGTTTTTATTTATGCAAGCATTGGGGGACTTCTCTGAAATAAGGCCGCCCTTTCTTGGGGAAAATATCGAGTCCCCGATTCCAAAATTGAAGAAAGATAATAAGAGAAAAAGGGCTTCGAAGCCCGAAGACCCCCAAAATAAAACGGGCCCTGCTCGGAGATGCAGGAAGAATGTCATTCCCGTGGATATAGACTGTCCACCAGCTTCTAGATGACGAAGAAGATGAGTGCGAGGATTCGGTGCTGGTGGCCCGAACCAAAAAACCAGTCGAGACTGCCAAACCCTCTGAGATAGAGATCCTGCCTCGTGGTGAGAAAACCTCGAAGAAAGATGAGTGCAAGGCCCCCAAATCACCCGAGGTCATGGTTGTTTCTCGGCCTTCGACAAGCACACCAAAGAGGACAGATTTGGATGTCCTCATGACCGAACAGAGCGCCTCGGGCGACCTGCCTGAGGCCATGACAATAGGTCACTCCCCATCATTACCAAATTATTCCGAGGACGCCATAAGGGAAGCCCACGCCTTGAGAACGCCTGACTTAAGGGAGTCCCCAGTGAGGATGATCCTTTCCTGGATTGCTTTACTGGGGTCGAGGTAAGCATTGAGATCGGAATAAGCCGGTAACGATGGGGAGTGATAACTCTTTTACTACTAACTCTTTTTCTGGGGTCCTCAGAATAAGCCAGTAAAGGTAACGATGGCGTTTGTCAGTAAAAAAGTTAACTTTTTTACTGCTAAAGTTTGTAGCCAGTAAAAGTAAAAGTTTGTAGTCCTCGACCCTAGTAAAAAAGAAACTGCTAACGATGGCATCCTCGGAATAAGCCGATCTCAATGAAATACCTACCATCTTCAAAGAGTCTTTTCTCTAAGGTAAGCATTAACTCTTAACATTGCAATTTACCAAGTTTAAGGCCGACTTGAGCCAATGCGAGGCCGAGCTTAAGAAGTCATTGGGGTGAAGGGAAGTCCCTAAGGCTCCTTTGCAGTCAAAAAGAGGAGGAGCTTAAAGACCTTCGGGAAGAATTAGCCAAGGCTTGCGAGTATGAGGCCGAGCAAGGCAAGCAGGTAACTGTCATTTTGAAAGAGTATGGTATTCTTGTCCCAACTTTGGAAGCTAACACTTCGATGTCTCAGCTACAACAAAATATGGAGATGATGGGGAAGCTTTGAGGCGAGGTCGATCGAGTTAATGCTGAGTGCAACCAGTGGAAGGAAAAGATGGATCGCCTTGCTGTGTGGAAGGAAGTTGCACTAACCAAACTGGCATCGGTTGAGACTCAGCTCACGAGTGTCAAAGAGAGCGATTCAGCCCAGGCCAAAAGGATCGCCGAGCTCGAGGTCAAACTTGCCAAGGTTGAGGCCGAGGTTGATGAAGCTAGGGCTGAGGCCGAGAGGACAAAGGTCACGACTGATAAAATCATTGTCATGTATCTAAAGGACACCGATGCTGCTCAAATGGATCTGAGGGAAGATTTCAACTGGGAAAAACGGATTAATGACTTGGCCAGGTGCCAATCTCGGAGGGAGACCCTTAAAGAGATTCATGCTACAAGTTTCGACCTTACTGAAGAGATAGCTCAAGCAAGGGTGATGGAGGCCGATGCCAAATTTCTTGTCTCCTCCGACGATGGTGAAGGAAACCAAGGTGGGTCAAATAACGAAGAGGGGCCGAAGGAAGAAGCTGCCCCGGTGAGAAAGCTGCTCCCGAGGGAGAGACCAACCCTGGGGCGTAGATAGGAATTTTCTCATTTTGTATTTTCCCTTTTGTCGAATTCTTGTACATATATCTTTCTTAAGTATATAAAAGAAGAAACTTCCTTGAATGCCTTCTCAATATTCTTGCCTTAAAATTCTCGTAATAATTTCATTCTTTGAATGGTATATTCGAGATTCTATCTCGAACATTTTATTTTGAAGTTGTAGTGGTCGAGTTTGAATAAGGTCCGAACCTTCGGGGTATAGACCCTTTGTGTTGGATAATGGCGAGTCTCCGAGTCATAATCAAAATATTTATTCGGGCTCGGTATAGTCAAACCCTTGGGTTCGGATGGAGTGAGAATAAGATCTCGAACCCTAAGTGTATTGGCCCTTAGGCTCTTTTAAGTCGGGTTGTTATGGACTCTAAGAGATGTCTATCATTTCCCCTTTTCGTCTTAAAAGACTTAGTAAATTTTTTTATGATTATGCCTTGGCACACATCTTTTTCCCATTGGGTTTTTCGAGGGTTTAGTGTCGATCAGAACCCTTTTTTTTAGTGCCTTAGCACAAGTTTATATGTAAATAATTTGATACCTCTTGAGGCTTCTTGAGGGATGATTTTATCGAAGCCCTTTGATTGTTTTGCCGAGGGTAGCCTTTATTTAACCGATTTTTCAAAGTATTAGAAGGCCTTTAGTTTATGGCGGAAGTTGGACGTCTCTGAACCGCATTATTTTGGCCGTAGCCTTTTTATGTGACCGTAGTCTTTAATATGGCCGTAGCCTTCAAGAGAGTCTCTTGGACTTGTTTTCCGATAGCATTTCTGCGATGGCCTTGGGCTTTACGTCGAGGGATGCCTTTTTGAGGTCTTACGAATTCGAGTTTAGACAACTCGAATGTGCTGACTGTTGATGACAGTCCTTGAGTAGTCGAGGTGTATTTTTGTTTTGGCTCTTGAGCTGTTTCTCATAGAGAATCACAAGTATGGAGCTCGTATAACAGCAAATTTCTTCGAGACACAAAGTGTTTAATATAGAAAGAATGCTTCTTTGAATAATTCATACATGTGTAATATTTTGCCATCGGGGCTCAACTATTCTATATGGACATGGTTCCTCTGACCATTTGTCCTATTACAAAGTTTCCCTATCGAGGCCCTCTTCGGCGTGACGTATTTTTCTCAAAAATATAGCCTCTAAGGGTGATGCCCCCAGTATTCGAGGTTGATTGAAAAGAAGCCTTGGATGCTGTTGGATTATCCTCAGATAGCACATAGTTGTTGCATCGTTAAAAACCTCGTCGGAAAAACCCAATTGGGATAAAACTTGATCTAAGGAAAAAAAAGTGCAACACGTGCTTTAAAACCTAAGGTCTTCGTGTAGAAGGGTTCCCTCGACGTCTTCGATCGAACATCTGCAATGAGTTAGTCTCGAATACAAATGGAAAAAGTGATACCTTAGCAATAATATCGTTTGAGCAAAGACACATTCCATTTGTTTGGCAATTGTTTGCCTTCCATCGTGCCGTGTTTGTAAGATACCTTTTCAATGATACCAATACCTTTATATTGGCCTTCCAAATTCGGTCCTAGTTTCCCTTCGTTTGGGTGTCGAGTATTTAGGGTGAATTTCCATAACTAAGTCCCCAATTCCGAAGTGGCGCAGGTTGGTCTTTCTGTTATAATATCTCTCGATTCATTGCTTCTGTGCGGCCATCCGAACAAGTGTTGCTTCTCATTTTTCATCCAATAGCTCGAGGCTAGTGTTCATAGCCTCATGATTTGATTCCTCCGTTGCATGCCGAAACTTGGTGCTAGGTTCTCTGACCTCGATTGGGATTAAGGCCTCAGATCTATATACCAAGAAGAATGGAGTTGCCCCATGCTGGACTTTGATGTCGTTTGGTATGCCCAAAGGACCTCGGGCAGAACCTCTCTCCATCTCCCCTTAGCGTCACTCAACTTTTTCTTCAAATTTTGGATAATAGTCTTGTTCGTGGATTTGGCCTGTCCGTTTGCGCTTGGGTGATATGGTGTCGATAAGATCCTTTTTTTTGTGTTCTTCGAGGAACTTTGTTACCTATTGTTAATGAATTGCTTCCCGTTGTCGCATACGGTTTTAGCGGGTATCCCAAACCGACAGAGGATGTGATCCCATATGAAGTCTCTGACTTCTTTTTCTCTTACCTTCTCGAAGGCATATGCTTCCACCCATTTGAAGAAGTAGTCAGTCATGAACAAAATAAATTTAGCTTCACCCGATGCCGTTGGCAGAGGGCGGACGATGTCCATCCCCATTTCATGAATAGCCACGGGGATAGGACTGAATGTAGTTGTTCTTCGGGCTGATGGATCATTGATGCAAACCTTTGGCAGTTTTCGCATTTTCGAACAAACTCCTTAGTGTCCTTTTCCATGCTATCCCAATAGTACCCTACTCTAATAGTTTTGTGAATCAAAGAGTCAGCGCCGGAGTGGTTCCCACAAGTACCTTCATGAGTTTCTCGCAGAACATAATCGGTGTCCCCCGGTCCTAAGCATACCACCAATGGTCCATCAAAAGTCCTCTTGTACAACGTTCCATCTTCATCCAATGTGAATCAGGCTGCTTTAGTTCGTAGGGCCCTCGACTCTTTAGGGTCCAAAGGGATCTTTCCGTGCTTTAAATATTCAACATATCTATTCCTCCAATCCCAAGTCAAGCTCTTGGAGTTTATCTCAGCGTGAACCTCCTCGACCACAGATCTTGATAATTGGACAACAGTCCCCGGGACAATGTCATCTTCTTCGACTGACGACCTCAAGTTCGCAAGTGCGTCAACCTAGCTGTTTTGTTCTCGAGGCACATGATCTAAGGTCCACTCATTGAAGCGGTGCAGTGTCACCTGTAACTTTTCCAAATAAATTTTCATTCTATCTTCCCGAACTTCGAAGCTATTGTTCACTTGGTTCACCATCAACAGAGATTCACACTTGGCCTCGATGACCTCCGCTCCTAGGCTTTTAGCTAATTCGAGATTTGAAATCATGTCCTTGTACTCGGCCTCATTGTTAGTCAACTGGGAAGTTTTAATGGATTGTCTGATAGTGTTACCAATGGGTGGCTTCAAAATGATGCCAAGCCCGGACCCTTTCACATTCGAGGCACCGTTAGTAAAAAGGGTCCATACCCCCGATGATGTAACCAACTTTAGTATAAGTTCCTTTTCCACTTCGGGTACGAGGGTTGGTGTAAAATCATCCACGAATTCTGCTATAATTTGAAACTTGATAGTCGTTTGGGTTTGATATTCGATATCGTACCCCCCATGTTCGATGGCCCATTTAGCTAATCGGCCCGACAATTCGGGCTTGTGCAAAACATTTCGGAGTGGATAAGTAGTTAACACACATAGGGGGTGACATTGGAAATATGTTTCAATTTTCTAGACGCACTTATTAATGCAAGTGCTAACTTCTCTAAGTGCGGATACCTAGTTTCAGCATCTCCTAAGGTTCGACTTACATAATAAACAGGAAATTCCATACCTTGTTCTTCTCGAACTAGTACGCCACTTACCGCTACTTCGGACACATCCAAGTATAAGTATAGCTTCTCACCCACGTTCAGAGTGTGGAGCAGGGTGGGATCAATAAGTAACGCTTTAATTCCTCCAATGCTTGCTGAAATTCCGGGGTCCATACGAAATCATTTTTCTTTTTGAGCAAGGAGAAGAACCCGTAACTTCGATCTGACGACCTCGAAATGAATCGTCCCAAAGAAGCTATCCGTCCGGTTAGCTGTTGTATGGGTTTTACACTACCCACAATGGTGATGTCTTCGATGGCTTTAATTTTGTCGAGGTTGATCTCGATCCCTCTATTTGACATCATGAAGTCAAGGAATTTCCTTATTTCCCTGAACCGACCCCGAAAGCACATTTCTCGGGGTTGAGTTTTTTGTTGTATTTTCTCAAAATCTCGAACGTTGCCTGCAAATGAGCCAAATGGTCCTCTGCGCCCGAGGACTTAACTTACATGTCATCAATGTAAACTTCCATTTATTTACCTATTTGTTCTTTGAACATCTTATTTACTAGGCGTTGGTAAGTAGCTCCTGCATTTTTTAGTCCGAAAGGCAATACGTTCCTGACTTAATGAGGTCTTTTCCTTGTCCTCTAGGTTCATCTGAATTTGATTGTACCCAGAATAGGTATCGAGAAGGGTAAGGATCTCGTGGCCGGCCGTGGAGTCGATCATACAATCATTGTTAGGCAGTGGAAAAGAGTCTTTAGGGCATGCCTTGTTCAAATCCTTTTAATCCACACACATTCTAAGTTTGTTCCATTTTTTAGGGACTACGACTACATTGGCTAACCATTCAGGGTATTTTACTTCCCTAATTGGCCCTATTTTGAGAAGTTTAGTTACCTCATCCTTTATGAATGCATGTTTTTCCTCGGGCTAGGGTCTTCTTTTTTGCTTCACTAGTTTGAACTTGGGGTCGAGACTTAGCCGATGTGTTGTTATCTCTGGTGGAATTCCTTCCGTTTGGGCAGATGCTCGATCAGTATAACCTATTCCATCTGGTTGCATTTGATTCCTCGGGAACAACGAAAGTTTGAGGGGTAAGGAAATCCTTTTCGTCTTCTCTGATTACATGTTCCTCTGACTCGGTCGAGGCTGGGGACGGTGATTGCTATTTAGCCATCTGCTTGTGTTTGATTTTTCCGAGGTCAATGGTGTTGGCGTCTGCTTCACCCCGTCGATCGCAAATATTTCCTTTGCTGCATGTTGTTCCCCGTAAACTGTTTTTACACCGCCTATTGTTGGGAACTTCATCATCTGGTGAAGGGTCGACGATACCGCCCTCATGTTATGGATCCACGGCCTTCCGAGTAATGCTTTGTTCCTCATGCCACCTTCGATGACATGAAATTTTGTGTCATGTATGGTTCCGGACACATTCACTGGTAGGATTATCTCTCCCTTTGTTGTTTCACTAGCCATGTTGAAGTTGTTCAGTACTCGAAATGTAGGCACAATATGATATAGCAGTCCAAGATGCTCTACGACCCTCGACCTGATTATGTTTTCCGAGCTACCTGGATCCACAAGAACACGTTTAACTTGAATTTTATTTAACAAAATAGAAATTACCATAGTGTCATTATGTGGTTGAGAGAGGCCTTTTGTATCCTCGTCGTTGAATGTAAGGGTGCCTTCGGGCATGTAGTCTCGGGTCCATTTCTCCCTTGTGATTGACACTTTGGTGCGTTTGAAGACAGGTCCTTGTGGGATGTCACCCCCGCCGACGATCATGTGGATAACAAGCTGAGACTCTTCTTGTTCATTCTTTCTATTGAAGCCTCTTTCCCTGAAGTGATTTTTGGCTTTGTCATTGAGAAATTCTCGAATGTGGCCTTCGTTAAATAATCGAGCTACTTTCTCTCTCATCCGTCTGCAATCTTTGGTCCTATGGCCATGTGTGCCATGGTATTTTCACATCAAGTTAGGATTCATTTGAGAAGGGTCAGTTTGTATAGGTCTGGGCCACCTAGTATCTTTGATTTTCCCAATAGTCGATACAATATCCGATTCCGGGGAGGATTGCGTCCCGAACTGTTGTTTCTTTGATCTTCGACATATGGCTGGTACATTCTCTGTTTGACCTCGGTTCCCTATCGGTATCCCTCGGGGCTTTCACTGCTAACCTGTTTGGATAAACTGAACCCGAGGGAGCTCCTAACTAGTCATCCTTGACCCTGATCTTTGATTGATATCTATTGTGCATGTCTGCCCAAGTTACAACTGGATACTCAATCAGATTTTGCTTCAATTGTCTTGGTGCTATCGAGCTTCGCTCGTTTATCCCCTGGGTGAAATCTTGAACGGGCCAATCATCGGAGACCGGTGGTAACTCCATCCGCTCCATCTGAAATCGGGACACGAACTCCCTCAACATTTCGTTATCCCTTTGTTTGAGATTGAAGACGTATGATTTCCTCGTTGCGACTTTTATGGCCCCGCCGTGTGCTTTTACAAAAGAGCTGCTAACATGGCAAATTAATCGATAGAATTTGGTGTCAAGTTGTGGTACCAAATCATTTCTCCCTTAGATATAGTTTCCCCAAACTTTTTCAATAAAATGGATTCGATCTCAGTGTCTTCTAAGTCATTTCCCTTTATACCGCATGTGTACGTAGTGATATGTTCATTAGTATCGGTGGTTCCGTTGTACTTCGATATATCTGACATGCGGAGCTTCTTTGGAATGGGCTTCGGGGTCGCGCTCGGGGGAAAAGCCTTCTGCACGAACTATTCCGAATCCAAACCCTTTAAGATCGGGGGTGCCCCTGGTATTTGATCGACTCGGGAGTTGTATGTCTCCACCGTTTTGTCATTATCTTCGATCCTTTTTTCTCCTAACTCGATTCTTTTGGTGAGCTCTTCGAGAATTTTCATGATTGTAGGGTCTGTCCCCGATCCGTTACCGTTCGACCTTTCCGGCACTGGCTGAGTACGGCGAGTGATTTTTGGTTCAATCACACTCGGAGTTTTATGTTGACTTTGTAGCTGAGCGATAGCAACCTGCTGAGCTTGTAGCATTTCGAAGATTACCTGGAGGCTAACTCCCCCGTCTCTTAGACCCTGTGTTCCTCGACCACCAGGTCGGACCTCCCTGTGTACACTTCCTCCGAGGTTTGCCCCCAAGTCCACATTCAAAGCAATGTGCGAACTAACATCGACTGGTTCTGCAATTGGCACTTCTATGGGGTTAAGTGGTGGTACACCGGTCCCTGGAGCAACTACATTATCGCTTTCCCCATGAAATCCGAGACCGTCATTGCCGTGTGCGAGCATGTTTTGCGAGTTTGACATGTTTTAACCTGAAAACAAAGAATCTTTGACAAGAACAAGTGTGAAAATAACGTGTGTTGTCAAAATCAACACTGAGACAATCACTATTATCTTTAGGCCCCACGGTGGGCACCAAATTGTTTACCCTAAAATTTGAGTAAAAATTAAATTTGTATTGAGGTTTTACAGATACGTGATTTAGTACAATACTAACTGATAACCAAGGAGGCAAAAACGTATAAATTAAATGAGTAAGCTAAATCAAACCAGTGTGCGAGCAAGTCTTGACCTCGAGCTGTGATGACCTCGAGGTATACTAATGAGGACAGTAAAGTAAGAACAATAAAGTTAAGAGACAATTCTGATAAGTGATGAGAAAGAAAGTAAGAGTGTATATTCTTTGCCAATGATTGAAGATGATACAAAATGAATGGGCTCCCCTTTATATAATAGGGGAGTCCTGAATAAGGTACATTTCCGTTTCTAGTAAGGAATCTAAGTGTACAACTGTCTAACCGCCTAGTACGAATTTGTATAAATCCGTTCCGGAATTTACGCCTTGATCTTTGAGCCATTGCGGAAATCTTGATAATTCTGTTACAAACCCATAACGGCACTATCTCGAGGTTGGTCATACTCGGCCTAGGTATTCATCGTGCATTTCGATCTTCGAGCCTTGTATTCCGTTATCAGGCTCGAGCTCGGTTCATTGGGTTCACTGAACTCGGGCTCGAAGCGACTCTCCAAATTCATAAAATCAGGCATACCTGATTTTGACCGTACACACCAAGTAACATAGGGTGGTGGGATACTAAGAGATCACGCGGGCACATGATCATGGCCTGCACTGTGTATCTTGGTTGTTGCTCCACCAACATAGTTGAGGTTCAAGCAATCAAAACTAGAATGAGATGGTGCTTAGATCATAGTTACAGCAGGTTTACTATTGAGTCTGACTCACTTATCGTGCTTCAATTGATTGAGGAGGTACATTCACATCATGGCATATGATGGATGTAGTCAAAGAAATTCAAGGAATGATCTGGAAGGACATTTTCAACTTGTGCACACTTACAGGGGAGGCAACACACCAACAGATCTTCTAGCTAATCTAGCTGAATCGACAAGGAAAAATCGTTTCTTCACTGAGCCCCCTCTATATTCATTTTGGCTTATCAATAGAATTCCCTTTATATAAGAAGAAAAAATGCATAATTATACCATATATATATATATATATATATAATATATCCGTCGGCTATTTTTAATTTGATTGAGTGGGCCGGGTTAGTTTTTTTATAAAGAAGTATGATCATTTTAATTTTTGGACTAACCCTAGCATTTTTGTTTTTCAAAGGAATGTAATATATATTAATTAATCGTAATTCAACTTGACTATAAGATTAGAAACCTCGATTAGCAACTCTTTAGAGATGCCTCGTGCTAAGATAATAAATAACATGTTACTAGAAATATGTTTTATAGAAATACAAGAAAACGCATAGAGTCATAAATATAGTATATACTGTACAGTAATAGGACGAAATTCCTTGACTATTATCTAATTCTTTCAAAACTTTTGAACTTGATATGTAGCTTCAAGCCTAAGGTTGCTTCACTTTTAACCGTTTATACCATACTATTGTCTTGGTCTGACAAATAGTCAGTGGTTCAGCAATCAGAGAAATTCTAGAATATGGTAATCAACAAAAACAACAACCAACAATCCTGTCGAATACACTATTATACAATATTGTACATAATTATGCAAAAAACTGACTTCGTCTTCTTCCTCGCGTCTTTTCTAAAATTGAACTCAAATCTTGCTCAAATCTACTCCAAATCACTTCAAATTTAAATTTTGATCTCCTTTTGATATTTTCAATCAGTTGGAATAACACTCAATCCAGACAACTAACAAACTCAAAACATTCTATTTTCGAAAGCAAAAATGCCTTCAATGGTGGACTTCTACTCTTCAATTTTCTTATTGCAACCAGGTGACACAGGGTAAGAAGCAACAACGGCCTCTTGAAGCATATGTAGAAGATGTGAGAAGAATAGAGAGTGAAAGCAATAGTTGTGAGAACACATATTTAACTCCGTAGCTTTTAGAAGCAATGATTGTAAGAACACAAGTTTTGAATTTGCTAGTGCTTTCAAAATATGTACAATATGGGCTAGGTTGGGTAAAACATAAAAACATGAGCCGTTTTTTGTTATGGTGTGAGGTCATGTGTATTTTCTTGTAATTCTTTCAAAGATAAGCTGTAATAAAAGACCTTAAACTTGTTTAGTAATTTAGATATTTTTGTTTAATGTATATTTATTTATCTTTACTTTTTGAGATGCAATTTAATCTCGACGTCGAAACTCCCTAAAGCCTTATTCTCTTTTTACTTTGCCTTCAAGATTCATCTTTGAAGAAAAAAAAAGATAAAATAGAAGTATATATAACTAGAAAAACCTTTCCTTTTTTTATTGGTTGTAAACAGAAGATTTTATTAGAAAACTACGTAGTAATACATAGATCGTTCCCAGCCATCACATTGGGATCGAAACTGAGAGATATTACAAAAGCACTAGAACTATTGATTGCATTAATGTTCCCTAAACTTGCTAACTTAGTAAAAAATTCCTCCGATATCGATCTTAGGTAGGATTTTCCAACAGCATCATCCCTCAATATTGCCTTTACCATTGGAGTAGGTACATGATGGATGAATGTTTTATTCATAACCCTAAGCTTTGTATTGTCCTTTGCCAAAACATGAGCTACTGAATTTGCTTCACGGAAGTTGTGTCTGAGCAATGGGATCCCCGACTGTGTCATTGAGCACCTGCATAAAGAGCTAATATTATTATAAACTTGGTGATCGCTATTGAGTAGAATTATTACATCCGATGAGTCCGTTTCAATTTCAAGAGGATGGAGCTTGAACTGGACGACCACTCTTAAACCTGTTTTCAAAGCAAGAAGTTTTGCATGTGTGTTACTAATGACATTCGAGAGCTTTTGGAAACCCACAATCCATTGGCCATAACTGTTACGTATGACTCCTTTCAAGCCACTAACGTTATTATTTCTATTAAAAGCGCTATCACTGTTAAGCTTGTAAGAGCCTGTGGTAGGTGTGAGCATGTGATTTTTCACCTACTAAATACTCCTACAAAATTTGCTAAATAATTTAATTTTATAGATTTTTGTTGAATTTCAGTGTCTATGTGTGAATTATTTGCATTGTATAATCATAATTCATCCTTTAAGATTTAAAAAATATAAAATAATAACAAAAATATTTTAAAACTTTTATTATTTGATAATTAGGTTTTTGATAATTAGTTGCATAATTTAATCCTTTTAACTGAGAAAATTGCGAAACTTGCTTTTAAATAATTAGGGGTATTAAACTAGTGGTTTTACTTTTACTTAACTCATTAATCAACTTATAATTAGATTAAATTAGTTTATAACCACTTAATACATTTTTTAGTTTGATTAGAATTTATTTAAGTGATTACTTAACCTAGGTGTTTAAATGATTAAAATCGGACCTGGGCCAAATTACCCAAGCCAAAACCTCCTTTCTCACTACCCAAATACCCCCCAAGCCCAAGCCAAAACCCATCTCAAACCTTGTCTCACAAACGACCCCGTTTAAGGCTAGTTTAATATGTCCAAACACCCCCCCTCCCTAATACCCCCTCAACTCACTCTCCCCTACACCCCCTTTCACCTTCCCCGTCTCTCTCACTCCCCGCCGTTCGCCACCACACTCCGCTGCCTGGAAATCGCCCACCGGCGGCGGAGCACCACCAAACTGCCCCAAAATTGTACTAGGCAACCTCCCCCCCC
>ML279156.1:4268-15475 GCA_005239495.1 Nicotiana undulata | reverse complement strand
GAGATTGTGATGACCCAAAAGGTCATCCTGTGTAAATTTAACTAAATATGTGTTCCGAGGCCCCGAAAGCCTTCATTTATCTCACCTCGATGTGCGTGCGCAGCCCAGGCGTGTAGCCGAGAAGCCTTTATGTGAAAAATTGATAAAATTTTGAATTTATGATAATTAATTGAATAAAGTTGACTTTGGTCAACATTTTTGGAAAACAGACCCGGACCCGTGGTTTGACGGTCCTGGAGGGTCCGTAGGAAAATAGGGGACTTGGGCGTATGCCCGGAATCGAATTCCGAGGCCCCAAGTCCAAGAAATGAATTTTTAAAGAAAATTATTTTCTGAAAAATATAAAGGCTTTTGAAAATGAACTTTGATGAGAAACCCGTGTTACCGGGCTCGTATTATGGTCCCGGAGCCCGGAACAGGTTCAATATGGTTATAATGTGCTACCTATGAAATTTGGTAAGAAACGGACTCGGTTTGAGGTAATTCAGACTAAAAATGGGAAATTTGAAAGTTAATGAAGTTTTGAGAAATTCTATAGATTTTGAGTTTTAATTCAGTGTTTATGGTGTTATTTTTGTGTTTTGATTACTCGAATAAGTCTGTATGATGTTTTTGAGGTTGTGTGTATATTTGGTTTTGAGCCCCGAGGGCTCGGGTGAGTTTCGGGTAGGCGTCGGAGTAGAAAAATGCCTTAGAAAATCTGGTGTAATTATTGTTTTTCTGGTGTCCAGGGATTTACCCTTGCGAACGCACTCAAGGGAGTGCGAACGCACAGGGTAAAAGTGGGGTCTGGGGGTCAGGGTCAAAATGGTCTGTGCGAACGCGGAAGGTTAATTGGGGTTTACTGTGCGAACACGGGGGTAGGGCCAGGAACGCACAATAATAGCGTGGGCCTGGGAGTTGGGTAGCCTATGCACAGTGCGGTCGCACCTCTGTGCACGCAATCGCGGAGAGTATGTGAGGGAACACTGTGCGAACACGGGTCTTTTGCTGCGAACGCACCGGGTTAATTTACCCAGTTATTTTAAAAGCCTAAAAACAGAACCAAAACGGGATTTCACCCAAAATCCATAACCCTCTTCTTCTCCAAACCCCATAGACGATTTTCAAGCTATTTTTCCACCATAACCTCCTAGGTAAGTGATCTTTAACTTGTTTCTTTCCATTTTTCTTAAACACCCACTAGAATTTAGGCCTAAAACATGAAACTAAAGGTAGAAATTGGGATTTTGGGTAGAGTTAGGGATTTTCAAAATCTTTGAATTCAACCTCGTTTTGGGGTCGGATTTCAAAACAAATTGTAAATTCGGCCTCGTGGGGAAATGGGTGATCAGGTTTTGGTCCGAACCTCGTGTTTGGACCAAGCGGGCCCGGGGTCAAATTTTGGAATTTTTGGAACAATATGGGAAATCTATAATTAGGCTTTGGGATTGAATTGTTGAGTAACTATTGATGTGATTGAGTCAATTGTGTCTAGATACGATTATTCCGGAGTCGGATTCGAGAGGAAAAGCGGTGCTAGAGGCTTGAATTGCATTCTTGGAGCCGAGGTAAGTGTTTGGCCTAACCTTAGCTTGAGGGAATAGATATAGAGTCTTATCTCCTATGTGTTAATCCATGTTCAACGTATAGGTGAGGTGACAGGTACCTATATGTTGTGGTCGAGCATGCCCGTGAGTCGAACTTGATGATTTATATAGTGTTCTTTGATATTCTCTATGTAATGAATTAATTGTCATTATGGAAGTGATACATTGAGGGTATTTCATGATGTAGATTGTTATTGATTATTCGCCCGATTGAGGATCATTTGTTAAAATTATACCTCTGAGTGAGATTGGTTATAGCTGAGTCCCTTGCCAAGACGGTAGAATACTTGTTGATTATTTCTGTACATTTTAGGTTTCTTATTATTGTCTTTCCTGTCAATTGTTGCTTTTACATATGTATATGCACGAGGGGACATTCTGTGCTGAGTGATTATTATTTATGCACGAGGGACATTCCGTGCCAAGTGATTGTGAGGCTATGCACGAAGGGACATTCTGTGCCGAGTGATTATTATTTAATGCACGAGGGGACATTCTTTGCCAAGCGATTGTGAGTTTATGTACGAGGGGACATTCTGTGCCGAGTGATTATTATTTATGCATGAGGGGACATTATGTGCCGAGTGTTTGTGAGGTTATAGCACGAGGGGACATGCCGTGCCGTTTCTGTTTATTTACTTGTTCAGAGCTGTTAATTCCTGTTGTTACTTATACATTTCAACTGTTCCTTATTCTGTTGCTTCAGTTAGCTGTTGCCTGTTTTCCCCCAGCATGTTTTCCCCCATTTTTGTATTTACTTTCTTATTTCCTGTCATTATTTCCTGCTATGTTATTGAATTGCACATGTGTTATTTGTTGTCGTGTCCTAGCCTCGTCACTACTTCGGCGAGGTTAGGCTCGGCACTTACTCAGTACATGGGGTCGGTTGTACTGATGCTACACCTGTACTTATCTATGTTGTGCAGTCCACGACGACACCGAGGTAGTTCTGCAGACGTCCGCAAGCCTTAGCGTCACCTCTTATCCTTCTTTCTCATTTTCTGTTTTATCTGTAGTTCCCAGAAAATTGTATTTACTTATTTCTGACCATTGTATTTAGTAAACTATTAGACTGTTCGTGAGGTTGTGATACTGGTACTGGGGTTGTTCCTACGGAAATTATTATGAGATGTCTATTTTAGTTCTTGAATTTTATATTACTTCCGCACTTTTATTATAATTGTTCTAGTCACTTAGGTCATTTAATTGTTAATAAGTCAACTTAATTAAACGTTGGCTTGTCTAGCGGGTTCAACGTTAGACGCCATCACGGCCTGAAGGTGGGATTTCGGGTCGTGACACCATGCCAGGTTGATTGGTCGTGCTTGCGTGTGGATATGGATCTATACCCCTATATTCACCCTCTCATGTTCCTCTTTTGATGATTTACAGGCGGATATTGAGGAAAACTGTTCAGTTTTTGGTATGGAATTGGAAAGGTTGAGGAAATCTGGCTCGTGTTTGTTTGGATTTTGCATTTCATCTTTACATGTAATTTCCGTGATTATTTACCTTATTTAACCGCATATTATCTCTATATGCCGAATATTGACTGAGCAGAGTATTCGAGAAACGGTACACATACACACATAGATGCTTCTTCCTGTACTTTATGACTTGATTTCATTATTATTCTGTACTTGTTAAAATGATGAAACTGTACAGGTTATAGCTTACATCCTTATTAAGTTGTTCTTCTTTTACCTCGTCGAGGTCAGTTACGATACTTATTGAGTACATTGGGTTGGTTGTACTCATACTACACTTTGCACTTAATTGAGGAGATTCATGTGTGGGGACCAGTTACCAGCAGTAGGCTTGATTGTTAGACTATCTTCGAGAGGCGAGGTAGAGTTGCATCCTTGGTCGCAGTTTGACTTGTCTTTTCCTTTAATACTATTGCTATAGTTCAGCCAATGTTATTATCATTCAGTTTCATACTTGTATTCAGTCGTAGAGCTCATGACTCCGTATTTACTAGTTTTTGGGGAATTTACTTTGTACTGGCAGTATTTGGTCGTATTGATATTTCAGACTAATACTATTTCTCTAAGTTCCGTTGTTTTCTTTCATTTATTATTATGTTTTGATTTTCTTAGTCGGCGTATTTGGCGCCATCACAACGGATTGAAATTTTGGTTCAGGACAATATACTAAGGAAAAAGATCATAGGGTTGCCATTTCACTTGAAGATAAATGAGTAAATAGTCAATCATTGATAAGTCAACTTGATTGCGGTGAGTTAAACTTAAAAACCTATTGTTAATTTACGTTTGCATTTAAAATCACCTGTCTTCGAATTAAAAAAAGAAAACCAAAATAATAATTTTAGTTTCAAAGGTGCTCGACAACTGAAAAGAATGGAAAGATACATATAAAGTAGAGAGAATCTTTTAAGAAAATTCGTAAGAACTTGGTTCAAATAGGACAATATCATACCATGTTAAAAGTATTCTTGGGTTAACTGAGTCCAACGTAAACGCTAATTTTCTTCGAAGCAGAATGTTTGATCAGTTTGTTCATCATCTCGAGTGAGAAGTTTTACAATAATATATATTTGATGAACAGGGAAGCTATTTCAGAACGTAATTTTTTGCATGAGAATGAGATACTCATATCATGTGTTTTAGACATTAATCTTGGAATCGTCAGATTTTCCTGTGAAAATTCTTAGACAGGATCTATTATAACAGTTTTCAGTGAAGTAAAGTATTTTTTTTTGGTCAAAAGGATAATTATATATACATACTAGTTAGCTGTTTCTTAGGTGGGTTGCTGCGTTACCAAGCGATATCCTCAAACAAGGAGTAGTCCTATGCTACATTAACAATGTTAAATTACGCCAAACAGATGGTTTAGCTAGCAATAATCATCAATTTAGGAAATAAATTTAGAAACTTGCTGTTTTACCGTCCTAGCAAAAAAGTTACTACTCCCTGCGTTCCAATTTATGTGAACATGTTTGGCTGGGCACGGAGTTCACGAAAAATGAAGACTTTTGGAATTTGTGGTCTTAAACAAGTCAAAAAGTAGTCCGGAGTATTTGTGTGGTTTTAAAAGCTTCTCACTGAGGGTAGAATTGTAAGTTTAAGCAAAATTATTTCCAAATTTAGAAAGGGGTCATTCTTTTTGGAACGGACCAAAAAAGAAAAAGGTTCACATAAACTGGAACGGAGGGAGTATTAAGTAAAAAACGAGCACCTACTATACAACAAAACATCCCAACCTCCACCCTCTCTATACTTTGTCAAAATACATGCAATATATGTTAGGATATACTATAAACCATGCGTATTAGAGTATTTGTTATGGAACAATTGTTTATTTACTTATCCAATTCAATAAGGTTTTATTTTAAATAGATCATGTATTGGTTTGTGTGTTTGTTGCTTATATAGTAGATGATTTAGTGTATAGAGTTTAGCTTATACACAGAAGATTAAATCATCTTATAAGTCATAAAGTTTATGTCACAATCTAATGATGGAATTGGACAAACCATCAGAATGGTTGTAGCACAAGATTAACAGTAATTTATCTTGATTATGGGAATGGTCTAATTCCAACTTCTTGTGCTAGTACATTTTGTATGTATTGAACGGATCAAGTAGAGATAAGTATTTTATACTGACTTAATAAAATAATTTCTCTGGTTCATTCAATGTATTTATACTCTTAATCTTGATATAATTATTATTAGTTGTGTATGTCATTTATTGTTTTGATTTATTAAAAGGCGAGGTTCTTTCGTAAGTCAATGAGCCAGATAAATTTGACAATGATGATATACATTTGGCAAAGTAATAATTAGTTGATAGAATCTGTTAGGACCTGACTCTTTGACAATCGGGCGTGACGCGTGGCTGATGCAAGGATTGGGCGTGATGGCCTAGTCATTGGCCTATGCGCGGGCAAAACGATCATGCGGGCGACGGACAAGAAATTGTCATGAGGGCTGTTGTGGGCAAGTATTGGCCAAGGTCTTGGCATAGGCAAGACATGCTTGGAAAAGGCTTGACAAGTCGGCAATGTTAGAGCAGCATGGCACGACATGTGCGCCAAAATCAGTGGCACGGGCACTTTGGGTTGTGGCAGCTAAGTGTGGGCTAAGCTAAGGCAAGGAAGAAGTGCGGGATGATGGAAAATGCTTTCAATAGCTAAGGTAAGGCTATGTGAAGGAAAATACAAGCAATGGCACGGGTGAAACGAGGGTTGACATGGGCAAGGCAGAAACTCGGCCAAGGCAGTGTGCAGGCGGCAGTGGCATCGGGCGTGTACGGAAAAATTATGGGAGACAGATTGCGGGCAAGAAATTGGTGCAGAGCAATGTCAAGATGAGCTAAGGCTGGGCGCAATTCCCTCCTTGGGCGTGAAGCACAGCTGACTAAGTCAATAGCACATGCAATGCACATGCCAATGTAGTTGGCGAATACATTTTGATAACCACTTGTACCCATGACCTCCCATGACTGATTTATGCTTGTAACCATTATCCAATTCGTGTAGAACATGGCCTAAATAGTTGGTAATGTCAACAACAAGTTAGGACTAGCTTTATCCTTAGCCCGAAAAGTGGCAAAAGAACTAGACAACAAGTGTCCATGTGATGTCAAGTTCTAAAGGCTGCCTATGTGCTATAAATAGGTGCCTTTGGACTTAGTCAAATTAGTGTGGGTAATTTCGTGTTAAATACTAAGTGGTAAAAAAGAGAGAAACGTGAGGGTTTATAAGTATTTCAAAAGGGACTAAGTCTAGGCTTGGGCAGGTCTTAGTGTTGGAAAAAGAATGACTTGTGTTCTTCGTCAAAAGTGGGGCGATGATCGACTTGTGAGCATAGCAAGTGAGGGTTCCGTTGTATATTTTTGAAATTAATACAAGGGTTGGGATTTTACCGTATTGGCTTGTGAGTTCTTACTGATTTGCTGCTTAAAATTCGTCAAGGCCAAACTTGCTTAAATTTTGCTAAGTGTGGGAAAGGCTGAGTCAATCGCACAACTTGACTGTCGCGCGGGTGTGGTTTAGACTGACCAAAATCGCCCCCATGACAAAATCCACGTCTTGGTTTTTGAGATTGATGATACTCCTTTATGAAAGCTCATAAGTATTCATGTGTAAACCCGGCCGGTGGATTTTGTATCCGACACATGGAATAAGTTAATCGAAAGTGTAAAGTAAGTAATTTAATTTGATTGGTTAGTATCTTAATTTTAACATGGGGAGTTAAATAAGGTTTTATGGAAGAATTTCGAAATTGAACTAAGGAGTGCAATTACGAATTTTTAGTGGAATAATTCGTAATTTTTTATGGTAGAAAATAATTTCAAAATTTCGAATTAATTCCATAATAGAAAGCCTTGTTAATTAAATTATGTGGTCCCTGTTGTGCCTAAATAATAGGAAATAAAGGAAATATTTCCTTAGTAGAAGAAGAAAACCTAACAGGTTTTGGAAAAGAGTTTTAACCTAAAAACGTGGCTATACATATTTGGGCAACACGGTACAAGATTGTGGAAGTTGGCTGAGGTCTTGAACCTATGGAACTAGAGACATAGATTGATTTGCTTTGTTCACGCTTCAAAAGGTAACTTGAATAATCTCCGTATGTGCTAATTGTTTAATTCACATGTGAATATGATACTGTAATGGCCTCCGCTACGATATATAATCCAACAATTGATATCAGATCCTACTCACGTCTAATTAAATGATTAGGATGAACAATGAAAATTAGTATCATGTTAAGTTTTGAATCACATGCAAAGATTATTTTTCTGTAAACTGCATTACTTTTTAGCATGAAGATTTGTTATGAGTATTATGATTATTTTGAAAATCATGTAATATCTTCTTATTGTTGATGACATTTGATTAGAATAATCTGAAAATTACATTAATCCATGAAAAGCGCAAAAGTCACTACTTGGCCGAATTTGCTAGAAAATCGGAGGTCAACATGTTGACGGACTCCGATTGACCTTAAACTTGGCAGGTCCATGCGAAACGGCCCAGTAAGCCGCTTTTTGGGCTTTCAGGGTCATTCAGATGGTGTTTTGGACATTTTTTAAGTTTTCTGGAAATTTTTCAAAAAACAATTGAGTTGTTTTTAATCTAGTGGTGGTAGAAATCGTTTCCTATGGACTCCAGGGTTAAATTCTAGTGATATAATATTTTTACACGTTGACGTATGTCTTCTTCCATATCGGATAAACTCATTATGAATAATCACTAGGTTATACTAGTTGTTGATTACTTGTATTTACTCTCCATCTGAGTATGCATGTTGGTTCAATGGACTAATATATATATTGAATGTCAATATTCACTTGACTTAAATTAACAGTTTACTCTCCATCTGAGTATGACTTGTTTAAATCATGGAGTGAATAATATGTCATTATATATGTATATTGCAAGAATAACTCTTTTCCCATCGAAATTTGTTGTTCAAGGTGCATAGATTATATATATATATATATATATATATAGTGTGTGTGTGTGTGTTTTGAATTTTAATATTAAAATTCAAAACACACACACACACACACACACACACACACACACACACACACACACACACACACACACACACACACACACACACACACACACACACACACACACACACACACACACACACACACACACACACACACACACACACACACACACACACACACACACACACACACACACACACACACACACACACACACACACACACACACACACACACACACACACACACACACACACACACACACACACACACACACACACACACACACACACACACACACACACACACACACACACACACACACACACACACACACACACACACACACACACACACACACACACACACACACACACACACACACACACACACTCTATATATATATATATAGTGTGTGTGTGTGTGTGTGTGTGTTTTGAATTTTAATATTCAAATAATACACGATTGATTTTGATCAATTTAATTAATTATCTCCCAGATTAACAATGACCGCTTTCAAACCCCTTACTGCTATGCTTACTCAAAACAAACTTGAGGATCCGAATACACTTGGACATTGTCCTAATTGTGGAAGAGTACCAATTTGTGCTCGATGAGGTGTGTCAAGAAAAACGTGGAGATGATTCTATGGATGATGAACAAAAAGCTTACATGAAGTGGGTCCAGACTGATGAGATGGCGCGGTGTTACATTCTGAAATCCATGTCAAATGTTATGCAACATCAGCATCAGTCGACGGAGTTTGCTTACGACATTCTGGAAAATCTCAAAGAAATGTTTGGAGATCAAAATCGTGCGGCTAATAAGACTGCCATGAAAGCTCTTCTGAATACCAAAATGGTTGAAGGTTCATCGATTATGGACCATGTTCTGAAGATGATAAGTATTCTGAATGAACTAGAGGTGTGATGACCTAAAAGGTCATTCCGTGTAATTTTAACTAAATCTGTATTCCGAGGCCCTGAAAGCCTCCGTTTATCTCACCTCAATGTGTGTGCGCAGCCCGAGCACGTAGCAGGAAAGCCTTTATGTGGAAAATGTATAAAATGTTGAATTTATGATAATTAATTAAATAAAGTTGACTTTGGTCAATATTTTTGATGAACAGACCCGGACCCGTGATTTGACGGTCCCGGAGGGTTCGTAGAAAAATATGAGACTTGGGCGTATGCCCTGAATCGAATTCCGAGGTCCCAAGTACGAGAAATGAATTTTTAAAGAAAATTGATTTTTGAAAAATATAAAGGTTTTTGAAAATGAAATTTGATGTGAAACCTATGATAACGGGCCTGTATTATGGTTCCGGAGCCCGGAACAGGTTCAATATGTGTTATATGAGTTATTTGCGAAATTTGGTAAGAATTGGACTCAGTTTGATGTGATTCGGACTAAAAATGGAAAATTTGATAATTAATAAACTTTTGAGGATTTCTACAGATTTTGAGGTTTAATTCGATGTTTATGATGTTAATTGGTGTTTTGGTTACTCGAATAAGTCTGTAGGATATTTTTTAGGTTATGTGTATACTTGGTTTTGAGCCCCGAGGGCTCGGGTGAGTTTCAGGTAGGCGTCAGGGTGCAAAAACTTAGAAATTTCTGGTGTTTTGGAACAGATCTGGTGCCTGAGGAAAAACTCTTCGCGAACACGTGGTGACACTCACGAATGCGAAGAGCTATTGGGTGAGCCTAGTATTTTATTCTACGCGAACGCGTAGAGGGAGACGCGAACGCGGAGCACTAGACAGTGTCTCTACGTGAACGCGTCCCCAAGGGTGCGAACGCATAGAGCTATGTTGGGGCTGGGGGCTGGGTAGGCCTTAATGCTACGCGAACGCGGCCCACAGCACGCGAACGCGTAGGTCTGGGATGCTAGACCTTCGCGAACGCGGCCATGGTTTCGCGATCGCAGAAGTCAGAGGAGGTAACCCTTCGCGAATGCGGCCAAGGGCCCGCGAACGCGAAGGGTAAATTTGCCCAGTTATTTTCAAAAGCTCAAAAAAAAAACCATACGGGATTAAACCCATTTGTTCTCAAACTTCTTCTTCTCCACTCCTCTTAGGTGATTTTGGAGCTTCTCTTCCACCATAACTTCATAGGTAAGTGTTCTTAACTTCATTTTCTTCCATTTTCATCAACTATTATTAGATTCTAGGCCACAAATCGTGGAATTAAAGGGTAGAAATTGGAGTTTTGGGTAGAGTTAGGGCTTTTTGAATTTTTGGGAATTTGACCTCGTTTTGGGGTCGGATTTCAAACTAAATTGTATATTCGGGCTCGTGGGGGAATGGGAAATCGGGTTTTGGTCCGAACCTCGTGTTTGGACCAAGCAGGCCCAGGGTCGAATTTTTAAATTTTTGGAAGAATGTTGGGAAATCTATAATTAGGCTTTGGAATTGGATTGTGGAATAATTATTGATATTATTGAGTTTATTATGTCTAGATATGATTGTTTCGGAGTCTGATTCGAGAGGAAAAGCGGTGTTAGAGGCTTGATTTGCATTCTTGGAGCCGAGGTAAGTGTTTGGCCTAACCTTAACTTGAGGGAATATGTATGGAGTCTTATCTGCTACGTGTTAATCCATGTCCAACGTATAGGTGAGGTTATGACTACCTATATGTTGTGTTCGAGCATGCCCGTGAGTCGAACTTGATGATTTATATAGTGTTCTTTGATATTCTCTGTGTAATGAATTAATTATCATTCTGGAAGTGATACATTGAGGGTATTTCATGATGTAGATTGTTATTGATTATTCGTCCTGTTGACGATCATTTTTTAAAATTATACCTCTGAGTGAGATTAGTTATAGTTGATTCCCTTGCCGGGACAGTAGAATACTTGTTGATTATTTCTGTACATTTGAGGTTTCTTATTATTGTCTTTCCTGTCAATTGTTGCTTTTACATATGTTATGCACGAGGGGACATTCCGTGCCGAGTGATTGTTAGGTTATGCACGAGGGGACATTCCGTGCCGAGTGATTATTTATTATTTATGCATGAGGTGACATTCTGTGCCGAGTGATTATTTATTATTTATGCACGAGGGGACATTCCATGCTGAGTGATTGTGAGGTTATGCACGAGGGGACATTCCGTGC
>ML279153.1:32245-85507 GCA_005239495.1 Nicotiana undulata | reverse complement strand
CCCTTCCTTTTTCTTCGACATTATTGGGACAATTCATTTCCTTTTGGGAAAAGGGGTATAAGGAATTGAAGAGTCGTCACCTAACGAATTAAGGTGCGTTAGGGAACCTATTACGGGTCATTTATAAAACCAGTTTGTATTACCATAGATTGGGTAAGGGCTTGAAGTTACTTCGAGGGAAAGGTGTTAGGATCCCCTCGAGGTCCACAACTGTGGGTCCTAATCAAACTTACTTTGTGAATTAGTCAATTAGTAAATAAGCAGTCTAAGCACAAATATGTAAAAGGGATAAGGGAGGTCCTAAGTTGTTTAGCCTATAGGATCATATCCATGCAATGCCCGATAATCACTTCTCAATGAGAGGGGCTACACGTTGCATTAGCGCACAGGTCATCATATCATTTTACTACCCAATACCCTCCCCTTAGCGATTATTAAGCGAGTTTTAATTATTGAACTCTAAGTGTGTTGTTAACCGTCCCTTCCTTGTAGTCCCGGGGGAGTTTAGGACCTCTAGACTTGGGCAGTTCTAGACAATCCTAAGGTGCTTAGAAGGGCAAAAATCTAGGCGACAAACAAATAACATGTAGGACTAGTCATATAGGGGGAAAGCAGTTAAAAGGCTCATGTTTACCTCCACATGTATATAGGCAAATAAGCAGCATGTCTCAAACACAAATTCAGGGAATTTCAGAGTCTTAGAACATGATATCTAGGTGAGCATCAAAACACGGAACAAGCAGTACTGTTTATAACTAAGTGGCAGGGTCCTAATCAGTTTGCCTACTGATTTTCAAAACCTGTTAGAATTAAGCAGCTTATAAACAACCAGGACACAGTTTCTTAGTTTTATAAGGAAATTAATCACCTAAGGCTTGCTAGGCGTGGGACTATGCGTAATCATAGTTACAGGAGTTGTTTTAACAATTTGAAATTACTCAACCTATAGGCATGCTTGATCTAGGAGATACAGATTATAGCAGGTGATTTATACCAATTTGTATTTAGAGACATGATACCTATGTGTGAGGTTGTTTTTACACTCTTTTAATGGACAATGGTTTATTTAGTCGAGATAGACATGATGCAAAACGGATACAAACAGAGTCCTAGGGACACAGCTATAACCAATCTCACTCAAGCACATATCTTCACATAGAACTTCTTAACTGAAACCAACACTCAACACTATTCAATACCAAGAATTTCCACCAATATGAATAACCACAAAGTGAAACTCAAGCAATAATAAGGTAATAATCAATGAAAAACCACAAAATTCATAATATCCGACTCGCGGGCATGCTTGACACCAACGTATAGGTACTCGTCACCTCACCTATACGTTGAACATGATACTAACACATAGCAAATAGGACACAACACCTATTCCCTCAAGCTAAAGTTAGGCCAAACACTTACCTCAAATTCCACGACCAAACTCAAGCCTCAATTACCGCTTTCCCTTTCGAATTCGCCTCCAATTCAATTGTATCCATACATAATCAGCTTAATAATATCAATATATGCTAAAAAATTCAACCCCAATGCTACGTTATAGGTTTTCTATCATTCTTCCCCAAAAGTCAAAAATCGACCCCGGGCCCGCTTGGTCAAAACACGAGGTTCGGACCAAAACCCGATCACCCATTCCCCCACGAGCCCGAATATGTAAGTAGTTTCGAAATCCGACCCCAAAACGAGGTCTAAATTCCAATCATTCAAAAATCCCCAACTCTACCCCAATCCCCAATTTTCTACCCTTAAGAACATGATTTAGGCCTAGAAATATAATGGGTGTTAATGAAAATTGAAGAAAATAATCTAAGAACACATACCTATGGTTTTGTGGTGAAATCCCTCTTCAAAAATCTCCCAAGTTCGAGTTTTAGAGAAAACGTTATGAAGTTTTAAAGAAATCTCGTTTTTGCTACTGTTTTTAAAACTTCACTGCCCGACCCTCGCACTTGCGGTGCTTGGGTCGCACTTGCGCTCTCGCAGATGCGGAATATTAATCGCACATGCGGAAATGGACAGGCCCACTGGGGCCGCACCTGCGGAAAGTCATCTGCACCTGCGGATGCCCGCCTGCACAGTCAAGGACCACACCTGCGGATTGGTCGCATCTGCGGGGCTTCCGCTCGCACCTGCGGCCTTAGGCTCGCAGGTGCGGGCACACCAGAACTGGTGCACTAGCCCTGAAACCTACCCGAAACTCACCCGAGCCCTCGGGGCTCCAAGCTAAACATGCACACCACCCTAAAAACATCCTACGGACTTACTCGTGCGCTCAAATCGCCAAAATAACATCTTAAACAACGAATTTAGCATAGGAATCAAAGAAAAGTCTCAAAACTTTCAAAGTTTCAAATTTCACAACTACGGGTCCGAATCACGTCAAACGACCTCCGTTTCTTACCAAATTTTACAGACACAACTTAAATATCATATTGAACCTGTACCAGGCTTAGGAACCAAAATACGGGCCCGATACCATAAATTTCAAATATAACCAAATTTCCAAAAACTCTTATATTTTCATAAAAACAATTTCTTTCAAAAATTCATTTCTCGAGCTTGGGACCTCGGAATTTGATTCCGAGCATACGCCCAAGTCCCATATTTTTCTACGGACTTTATGGGACCGTCAAATCACGGGTCCGGGTCTGGGTTCTGGGTCCGTTTACCCAAAATGTTGACCGAAGTCAACTTATATTCAATTTTAAAGGCAAAATTAGCATGTTTCTCAGTTTTACACATAAAAGCTTCCCGGCTATACGACCAGGCTATGCACGCAAAACGAGATAAGATAAAAGGAGGCTTTCAAGGCCTCAAAACACCATTTTGACATATAAAATAAGGGATGACATTTTGGGTCATCACATTCTCCACCTCTAAAACAAACGTTCGTCCTCGAGCGGACATAGAAAAGTACATGAATCGGGGAATAGATGGGGATAACGGCTCCACATATCGGACTCAGACTTCCAGGTAGCTGCCTCGGCAGGCTGACAGCTCCACTGAACATGAACCGAAGGATAACTCATCGATCTCAACTGACGAATCTTCCGATCTAATATGGCTACCGGCTCCTCCTCATAGGTCAAATCCTTGTCTAGCTGGACATTGTTGAAGTCTAAAACATGGGATGGATCGCCGTGATACTTCCAAAGCATAGATACATGAAAGATTGGATGTACGACTGATAAATTCGGTGGCAACACAAGTTTGTAAGCCACCTCTCCCACTCTGTCAAGAATCTCAAACGGGTCAATGAATCTAGGGCTTAGCTTGCCCTTCTTCCCAAATCTCATCACGCCATTAATGGGCGACCCCCGAAGTAATACCTGCTCTCCGACCATGAATACCAAATCACGAACTCTGCGGTCGGCATAACTCTTCTGCCTGGACTGAGCTGTACGAAGTCTATCCTGAATGATCTTAACCTTGTCCAAGGCATCCTGCACTAACTCCGTACCCAACAATCGAGCCTCTCCCGGCTCAAACCACCCAACTGGCGACTGACACCGCCTACCATATAATGCCTCATAGGGACCCATCTGAATGCTCGACTGATAGCTGTTATTGTAAGCAAACTCAGCTAATGGCAAGAACTGATCCCAAGAACCTCCAAAGTCAATGACATAGGCTCGCAGCATATCCTCCAAAATCTTAATAGTACGCTCAGATTGCCCGTTCGTATGAGGATGAAACGTTGTGCTCAACTCAACCCGTATGCCCAACTTACGCTGAATTGCCCTCCAGAAATGCGAGGTAAACTGCATACCTCGGTCAGAAATAATGGACACGGGCACACCATGAAGGTGAACAATCTCCCTGATGTAGATCTCTGCCAATCTCTCCGAAGAATAGGAAGCTGCCACCGGAATGAAATACGCTGACTTGGTCAGCCTATCTACAATGACACATACTGCATCGAACTTCCTCAGAGTACGTGGGAGACCAACAACGAAATCCATGGTGATACGCTCCCACTTCCACTCAAGAATCTCAATCTACTGCATCAATCCACCGGGTCTCTGATGCTCGTACTTAACCTGCTGACAATTCAAGCACCGAGCTACATATGCCACAATATCCTTCTTCATCCTCCTCCACCAATAATGTTGCCGCAAATCCTGATACATCTTTGCGGCGCCCGGATGAATGGAGTACCGGGAACTATGGGCCTCCTCAAATATCAACTCACGAAGTCCATCAACATTGGGCACACAAATACGGCCCTGCATCCACAAAACTCCATCATCACCAACCGTAACCTGCTTGGCACCACTGTGCCGCACCGTATCCCTAAGGACACACAAATGAGGATCATCATACTGTCGATCTCGAATATGATAAAATATTGAAGAATGAGCCACATTATAAGCTAGAACACTGCCGGTCTCAGAAACATCCAATCTCATGAACTGATTGGCTAAAGCCTGAACATCCAAGGCAAGCGGCCTCTCCCCGACCGGAATATAAGCAAGACTACCCATACTGGTTAACTTCCTACTCAAAGCATCGGCCACCACATTGGCCTTCCCCGGATGATATAAGATGGTGATGTCATAGTCTTTCAATAGTTCCAACCATCTCCTCTGCCTCAAATTCAACTCTTTCTGCTTGAACAAATATTTCAAACTCTTGTGATCCGTGAACACCTCACAAGGCACGCCATATAGATAATGCCTCCAAATCTTCAGTGCGTGGACAATAGTTGCTAACTCCAAATCATGAACTGAATAATTCTTCTCATGGACCTTCAACTGACGTGAAGCATATGCTATGACCTTGCCATCCTGCATCAACACTGCACCAAGTCCAACCCGAGAAGCATCACAATACACAGTATATGACCCTGAACCATAGGGCAAAACCAACACTGGTGCCGTGGTCAAGGCTGTCTTGAGCTTCTGAAAGCTCGCCTCACACTCATCTGACCACCTGAACTAGGCACCCTTCTAAGTCAACCTGGTCATCGAGGCTGCAATGGATGAAAAGCCCTCCACAAAACGACGATAGTAAACTACTAAGCCCAATAAACTCCGAATCTCTGTAGCTGATGTGGGTCTGGGCCAATCCTTGACTGCTGAAATCTTCTTGGGATCTACCTAAATACCCTCTGCTGATACAACATGACCCAAGAATGCAACTGAGCTCAACCCGAACTCACACTTGGAAAACTTAGCATACAACTGCCTGTCCTTCAGAGTCTGGAGAACGACTCGAAGGTGTTGCTCGTGCTCCTCCCGGCTGCGGGAATAAATCATAATGTCATCAATGAAGACAATCATGAACAAATCCAAATAAGGCTTGAACACTCGGTTCATCAAATCCATAAAAGCTGTTGGGGAATTTGTCAACCCGAATTACAGAATTAAGAACTCATAATGCCCGTACCGAGTGCGAAAAGCTGTTTTAGGGACATAGGATGCCATAATCCTAAACTGATGGTATCCAGATCTCAAATCAATCTTCGAAAATACTTTGGCGCCCTGAAGTTGATCAAACAAAGCATCAATCCTCGGCAATGGATACTTGTTCTTGATGGTAACCTTGTCCAACTGTCGATAGTCAATGCACATCCTCATCGACCCATCCTTCTTATTAACAAAGAACACTGGCACACCCCAAGGTAAGACACTAGGTCTAATAAAGCCTTTATCAAGCAAATCCTACAATTGTTCCTTCAGCTCCTTTAACTCTGGCGGGGCCATACGATATGGCGGAATAGAAATGGGCTGGGTGCCCGGAGCCAAATCAACGCAAAAGTTAATATCCCTGTCGGGTGACATACCCAGTAGGTCTGCGGGAAACACCTTTGAAAACTCACGGACAATGGGCACAGACTCCATAGAAGTAACCTCGGCACTAGAATCACGAACATAAGCCAAATAGGCCAAACACCCCTTCTAGACCATGCGTCGAGCCTTCATATATGAGATAACCCTGCTGGGAGAATGACCAGGAATCCCTCTCCACTCCAGTCGAAGCAACCCCGGCAACGCTAATGTCACGGTCTTGGCATGACAATCCAGAATGGCATGATAAGGCGACAACCAATCCATCCCCAAAATGACATCGAAATCAACCATATCAAGGAGTAGAAGATCTACACTGGTCTAAAGACCACCAATAACCTCTGCACACAAACGGTAGACACGACCTACCACAATAGAATCACCCACCGTTGTAGACACATATACAGGAGTACTCAGAGAGTCACGAGGCATAATCAAATAAGGAGCGAAATATGATGACACATAGGAAAATGTGGACCCCGTATCAAATAAAACCGAAGCATCCCTGCTGCAAACTGAAACCATACCTGTGATGACTGCATCGGAGGCCTCAGCCTCAGGTATGGCTGGAATAGAATAACAACGGGGCTGGGCCCCACCAATCTAAACATCTCTGGGACGGCCTACTGCTGGGTGACCTCTACCTCTAACTGTCTGTCCTCCACCTCTAGCACCTCGACCTCCACCCCTAGCTGGTTGAGGGGGTAGTGGAGCACCTTATGCAGGAATCATAACACGAGAACCCTGGTGTTGAGAACCACTCGAGGCGCAGAGTAAAAATCTAGCAATGTGCCCTGGGCCACCACATGTATAACAAGATCTCGGTTGCTGAGACTGTTGGCCCTAAAACTGTCCTTGTCGACCTGAGCAGCCACTCTGAAAACTCTGGAGCGGCGGTGCACTGTAGGGCAATTGATAAGAATATGGCATGTGGGAACCACGACTACCTGGAGCATTGCGGGATACCTGAAGTGCTGACTAAAACGGCCTAGGAGGATGGCCTCTACCGAAAGAATCTCTGCCCCTAGACGAGGCACCACTGAACCGGCCAAAATAACGAGGCCTCTTGTCAGACCCCTGAGCACTACCTTGTGCTAACACCATCTCGACCCGTCTGGCCACATTGGCCGCATCCTGAAAGGAAATATCACTCCCTGTCTCTCTGGCCATCTACAGTCTAATCGGCTGAGCTAGCCCCTCAATAAACCTCCTCACCCTCTCTCGGTCGGTGGGAAGTATCATGATAGCATGTCAAGCCAAAGTGATGAACCTGGTCTCATACTGTGTGACTGTCATAGAACCCTGCTGGAGATGCTCAAACTGCCTCCGGAAATCCTCTCTCTGGTGACGAGAAGAAACTTCTCCAGGAACAAATCGGAGAACTGAACCCAAGACAAAAGCGGTGATCCAGCTGGTCTGGTCAAGCAATAATCCCTCCACCAAGTCTTGGCGGGACCTGAAAGGCGGAAAGTAGCAAAATCGACCCCATTGGTCTCAACTATCCCCATGTTCCGAAGAACCTCATGGTAACTGTCCAAGTAGTCCTGGGGATCCTCTGAAGGTGCACCGCTAAAAGTAGTAGGAAACAACTTGGTGAACCGATCCAATCTCCATAGAGCATCAGCAGACATAGCTGCTCCATCACCTGCCTGAGCCACAATACCTGGCTGGACTACCCCAGATGTTTGAGGTGCTGGAGTCTGGAACTGAGAAGCTAACTGCTCTGGTGTGCGGGTGGCAGGAGTCTGGGATCCTCCCCCAGCCTGAGAGACGGCTGGTGCTGCAGGAAGTAAACCTTCCTGAGCCACGCTCTCCATGAGGCCCACAAGACGGACCAGAGCATCCTGGAGTACCGGGGTGGCAATGAACCTCTTGGGAACCTGAGTTGGTCCAACCGGAACTGTCTGGGCAGGAACCTCATCGGCAAACTCTACCTGAGGCTCCTCCACTGGGGCTACTGCTCTGGGCTGAGCTCTGCCCCTGCCTCGGCCTCGGCCTCATCCTCGGCCCCTCATAGGAGCTGCAGCTGGAGACTCGGGTTGTTGGTCAGTAGATGAAGATGCATGTGTTCTCGCCATCTGCGAGAGAATAGAATAGAAGTTCAGTTAGCATTTAGAATTTAAATCGCACGACAGAGAAGAATAGATGTGAAGTTATTCCTAAACACTGCAGCCTCTGGGGGATAAGTATAGACGTCCCTGTACCGATCCCTCAGACTCTGCCAAGCTTGTCCGTGAATTGCGAGACCTAAGCAACCTAGTGCTCTGATACCAACTTGTCACGACCTGAATTTCCCAACGTCGGGACCGTGATGGCGCCTAACGTTAAACCCGCTAGGCAAGCCAACGTGAATGTTTTATTTATCTTATTTCTTTATTCTTATTCAATAACAATTGATATACAACCCTAACATAAATGAAGGTACAAAAAGAAGCAAGGTGTATTAACTCAATTTAATGCTTGTACAAGATTTCACAATACTAATCCCAGAATGTTAGAGTCACAAACTCACAGACTGTCTATGAATAATACATATAGAGGTTTTGAATGAACTAAGTACATCTGTTTCTGAAATAACTAGAACATAATACAAAAGAAATAGGAGGGGACGCCAAGGCCTGCGGACGCCAATAGGACTACCTCGGTGTCTCCACGTGGACTGAAGGCAGCCTCCTCACTCTAAGGTCTGTAGGGTCCTCTACTGGGATCTGCACAACAAAGATGTGCAGAGTATAACATCAGTACAACCGACCCCAGGTACTGAGTAAGTGTCTAGCCTAACCTCGGTGAAGTAGTGACGAGGCTAGGACACGACAACCAAAATCAACTTGTGCAATTAAATAATATACGGAAGAAATAATAACAACAGGAAGTAAATAACTAAGCACAAAGGGGAACCTACTGGGCGAAGAAATATCAAATAATGGAAATAATGAAATAAGGCAACAATTCAAATCTCAACTTAAACAGCAAGAAATAGAAACACGAAGAAAAAAACAGTGCACGGCATCACCCTTCGTGCTTTTACTCTCATCCTCACCAAATAGTAAATGCAAATGCACGGCATCACCTCTCGTGCATTTACTCTCATCCTCACAATGAATCAATAGAAATGGCACGACATCACCCTTCGTGCTTTTAAATATCGTAATATGGCACGGCAACACCCTTCGTGCTTTAACACTCTCATCCTCACAATAATCAATACACGGCATCACCCTCCGTGCTTTTACACTCTCATCCTCACAATAATCAATACACGGCATCACCCTTCGTGATTTACACTCTTCCTCACCCAAACAATATCAATAACAGAAGTCCGGCAAGGAAAATCAACAATATAAACCACAATAATAAATCATAACATCCTAGCAAGGGAACAACAGTAGAATTATCAACATCCCGGCAAGTGACACGGCTATAACCAATCTCACTCAAGCACATAACTTCACATAGAATTTCTCAACTGAAACCAACACTCAACACTATTCAATACCAAGAATTTCCACCAATATGAATAACCACAAAGTGAAACTCAAGCAATAATCAGGTAATAATCAATGAAAACCCACATAATTCATAAGATCTGACTCACGGGCATGCTTGAAACCAACGTATAGGTACTTGTCACCTCACCTATACATTGAACATGATACTAACACATAGAAAATAGGACACAACACTTATTCTCTCAATCTAAAGTTAGGCCAAACACTTACCTCAAATTCCACGACCAAACTCAAGCCTCAATTACCGCTTTCCCTTTCGAATTCGCCTCCAATTTTGTAATGATCGGGTCGGTCGTTTTGAGAATTAGTGCCTCGATCCCCTAATAACTGCTTCTCCCGTGTCTTATTATGTTAATGGAACGTGTTGGAGCGTTGAGTGATGAAAGTTGGAGTGATTTTGGACACATAGTCCTCTGAGGTGAATTTAACTTTAGAAATTGAGTCGTAGCTAGAGCTGTGCGAAGATGGATCCGGAATGGAATTCTCGACTCTGTTGGGTGATTTCGGGGTTAGGAGCGTGTTCGGAATATGTTTTCAAGGTCGGATATAGATTTAGGCTTGAATTGGCGAAAGTTAGATTTTTGGCAATTTCGGCCGATAGGCGAGATTTTGATATCAGACTCGGAATGGAATTCCGAAAGCGATAGCAGGTCCAGAATGTCATTTGTGACCTGTGTGCAAAATTTGAGGTCATTCGGATAAGTTTAGACGTGTTTCGGCGTCGAATGTGAATTCTTGAAAATTCCTAAGTTCTTAGGCTTGAATCTATGCATAATTGATGATTTTGATGTTATGGGATGTGTTTTTAAGGCCCGGACAAGTTTGAATAAGGTATTTGGGTCAGTTGGTAAGTTTGGTTGAGGTTCCGGGGGCCTCGGGGTTGTTTCGGATGCCCAACGGGAGAGTTTGGAACTTTGATCAACTGCTGAACTAGACCTGTTTCTGGTGTCTCGCACATGCGATGGTTTTCGCAGGTGCAGTAGGCCTGGTCGCAGATGCGGTTGTGAGTGGGGTGGCCAGTCGACCGCAGGTGCGGCCCCAGGTGCCTTTAGTGATTTCCGCACCTGCGATGTAATTTCCGCAGGTGCGATCCTAGAAGTCGCAGGTGCGAAAGCCTGGGTAGACTTTTAAAGACCCAATTCCGAGGGTTAAGTTATTTTTCACCATTTTCGAATTTTGGAGCTCGGGAAGGACGATTCTTGGAGACTTTTGCACCTGGGTACTTTGGGTAAGTGATTCCTAACCTATATAGACCAATTTCCATGAATCTAATCCTAATTTCTACCTTTAATTTCGAGATTTTGAGTAGAAATTTGGGGGAAATGGAAGAAAATTCTTAGACCAAATTTTGGGCTTTTGATTGGGTATTTACCTCCGATTTGAGAGTTTTTTGTATGGTTAGACTCGTGAGTGAACGGGTGTCCGAAAAATATAACTTTTACCCGATTCCGAGACGTGGGCTTGAGGGGCGTTTTGGTCAAAATTCCTAATTTCGCGTATTAGCTTCGAATTAATTAGTTACTTTGATTTCTTGAAATGATATTTACAATAGGCAATCGAATTAAATAGATTTGGGCCACCCGCAGTCGGATACTCATGGCAAGAGCGTGATTATTGGTTGATTAGCACAGTCGAGGTAAGTGGCTTGCCTAACTCTGTGTTGGAGAATTTCTCTTAGGCATTTTAACTGATCTTTACTATAAAAACCCCGTGTACGGGAGGTGACGGGTGCGTGCATGGGTTATTTTCACCGAATTTCCATCGTTCTTACTATGGCATATCTTATTTTCACTCGAAATATTACTATTACTGAACTAGACTGAGTGGCAACTTAAGATTTAAACCTACCAACCTATTTTACTTGATTTTCCACTCATTAATACTATTTGAACATCGTTGAAGTATTTTACTCTATTTTTGCCGACGGTTTTCCTAAACTTTGAATTACGCTACATCCGGTATACCTCTTGCATTGCATATTTACAGTGGGACTGCGGGCAGAGACCTCTGATCTTTCCCTTGTATTTCATAGCATATTTACAGTGGGACTGCGGGCAGAGACCTGTGATCTTTCCCCTGTATTTCACAGCATATTTACAGTGGAACTGCGGGCAGAGACCTGTGATATTTCCCCTGTATTTCACAGCATATTTACAGTGGGACTGCGGGCCGAGACCTGTGATCTTTCCCCTGTATTTCATAGCATATTTACAGTGGGACTGCGGGCCGAGACCTGTGATCTTTCCCCTGTACTGCATTGCATTGCATATTTACATTGGGACTGCGGGCCGAGACCTGAGATCTTTCCCATGTATTGCATTGCACGAGTATTTAGTGCGTTATATAATGTGCTGAGCTGAGAGCTATTTACATCATTCTCTTCTGGTTTTTACTTTAAACTTCCGTAAATTATTGTTGCTTATTTCAACTGTTAACTTACAATTGTCTGTTTATAAACTCAGTAGAGCCTCAACCTGACCTCGTCACTACTTGACTGGGGTTAGGCTCGGCACTTACTGAGTACCGAATGTGGAGTACTCACGCCCTTTCCTGCGCATGTTTTCCCCATGTGCAGATCCAGGTACTAGTACACAACGCTTCGGCTAGGAGTACCCAGGCAGCATTCTTGGAGACCGCGAGGTAATTCTGCCGCGTCCGCAGAATCCCACGTGTCCCCGTCTACTCCATCACTGACTTAGTAGATAGTCAGATATACATTCCTTATTTCCGTTGTATAGAGCTTACTTGTGTAAAGCTTGTGATTGTGATATTCCGGGTTTTGGGAAAAGTAAAAGTTATAGCAGCCGAGCGGCTAGCTCTTAGTATTATTGTTTCTTTACTGTTTCTATTTCTGTTTTGTCTTACTCCCGAAATTGTTATGCTTACCTAGTCGTAGAGACTAGGTGTCGTCGCGAGACCGTTCGGAGGGTAAAACGGGTCGTGACAAATTCAATTGTATCTATACATAATCAGCTTAATAATATCAATACATGCTAAATAATTCAACCCCAATGCTTAATTATAGGTTTTCTATCATTCTTCCCCGAAAGTCAAAAATCGACCACGGGCCCGCTTGGTCAAAACACGAGGTTCGGACCAAAACACGATCACCCATTCCCCCACGAGCCCGAATATATAAGTAGTTTTGGAATCCGACCCCAAAACGAGGTCTAAATTCCAATTATTCAAAAAGCCCCAACTCTACCACAATCCCCAATTTTCTACCCTTAAGAACATGATTTAGGCCTAGAAATCTAATGGGTGTTAATGTAAATTGAAGAAAATAAGTCTAAGAACACATACATATGGCTTTGTGGTGAAATCCCTCTTCAAACATCGCCCAAGTTCGAGTTTTATTGAAAAAGTTATGAAGTTTTAAGGAAATCCCGTTTTGCTACTGTTTTTAAAACTTCACTGCCCGACCCTCGCACCTACGGTGCTTGGGTCGCACCTGCGCTCTCGCAGGTGCGGAAAATTGATCGAACCTGCAAAAATGGACAGGCCCACTGGGGACCGCACCTGCGGATGTGCGCATACGCAGTCAGGGACAGCACATGCGGATTGGTTGCATCTGCGGGGCTTTTGCTCGCACATGCGGCCCTAGGCTCGCACATGCGGGCACACCAGAACTGGTGCACCAACAGTGTTTTCCTAAGTCTAAACACCCCAAAACCTACCCGAAAATCACCCGAACCCTCTGGGCTCCAAACCAAACATGCAAACCACCCTAAAAATATCCTACGGACTTACTCGTGCGCTCAAATCACCAAAATAACATCTTAAACAATGAATTTAGCATAGGAATCAAAGAAAAGTCTCAAAACTTTCAAAGTTTCAAATTTCACAACTACGGGTCCGAATCACGTCAAACGACCTCCGTTTCTTTCAGAATTCTACAGACACAACTTAAATATCATATTGAACTTGTACCTGGCTCCGTTACGGGCCCGATACCATAAATTTCAAATACAACCGAATTTCCAAAAACTCTTATATTTTCAGAAAAACAATTTCTTTCGAAAATTCATTTCTCGGGCTTGGGACCTCGGAATTCGATTCCTGGCATACGCCCAAGTCCCATATTTTCTTACGGACCCTCTAGGACCGTCAAATCATGGTTCCGGGTCCGTTTACCCAAAATATTTACCGAAGTCAACTTATATTCAATTTTAAAGGCAAAATTAGCATTTTTCTCAGTTTTTCACATAAAAAGCTTCCCGGCTATACGCCCGGGCTGCACACGTAAAACGAGGTGAGATAAAAAGAGGCTTTCAAGGCCTTGAAACATCGTTTTGACATATAAAATAAGGGATGACCTTTTGGGTCATCACAAATGTAAAGCCTAGAAACATGATTTCTACCCAGCTTTACCCCACAGTATTATATATCTACCCTCCCTTTTCATTAGTTACCCCAATATTTGTTTACAAGTGATTATTACAGACCAAAATTACGTAAATTACATAAATGAAATGTAGTTTAAACTATAGGGAGCCTGATGCAGGCCCAAAGCAATCATGGGAGTACCAGGCCTTCAGTAGTCTCAAATGCCAAAGATTTCATTGCCAAATTTGTGTCCAGGGGTGTTAGAGTTCCCTAAGGACCTCAAGGATCCCGAGCAGTGCTTACACCCAGACTTTCACAATAGGGACTAAATATGTACAGTGTGGAATGGCCAGCGCCAGTGTGCCAGAGTTCAAAGGAATCTCAAGAGGATCCCAAGGCAATACACACACTGGAGGGGCTGAACCTATTGACTTAAGAGTAACGTGAGAGTGCTTGACATAGTTTTGAAAGGTTTTGGTAAAAAATAGTATAGAGATGACTCTAGGAGTGAAAAGGTTTTCTGAAATAGGAATTAGTTTAGTGGTAAAACAGTTTGAGAAAAGTATTTAAACACTTTTGACATCAAAATACAAATCAACAGAACAACCAGATTCAAAAAAAATTGGCAAACAGATTCCACACAGGGATAGAGGGGTTGGGACACATAGAATACACATCAGTGTATAGGGAAGCATATAAACAGCAAAATGCACATAATTCTCAAGAGATTTATAGGATTAATAGGTTAGTCATGACAGTAGGTAGTTGAGACACATAGCAGGGGTATAGCAAAACCATGTTGAAAGCAGAGGGTATTGGACAGAATCATATACATAATTAGGATCAATCAAATCCCTAAGAGATTAGGTATAATCTCATCAGTAAAGAAGAGCAAGTAGGAATTTCAGCAAACATGCTAGACAAGCATAACATAAGCACTCATGGTTTAGACATGCTGACTACATATTGAACAGACAAGGTTTAGACATGTTGGATGAAGCAACAAACAAGCAATCATAGTTTAGACATGCTAGTTACATATAGAGCAAGACAAGATTAGACATACTAAATAAAGCAGTAAACAAGCAATTATAGTTTAGGCATGCCAATCACATATTGAACAAGACAAGATTAGGCATGCTAAACAAAATAGTAAACAAGAACAAGAATGGAACTCATAACTGATGAACTAAGGCAGTAATGAAACACATAGGGTTTAGATTTTAAAAATTAATCTAAGACATACCAGTTAGGGAAAGAGAACACAGAATGTAAAGCAGATGTTGTGCAATATCTAACCTTGGCTTACAGCCTGCTAGACCAGTGGTTATCACAATTAGCAGAGAAAGAAAAGAGAGATTTGAGTGCAAGTGTGTTTGTGAACTAATGTTCGTCCTTGAAGTGAGAATAGAGGAGGTATATACAGAAGTTTAGGAGCAGAGCAGAATAAGGTAAAAGAAATCAACACTCAGCAATTAAGGAAATCATAGAATCAATTAGCACAAAATCAGCATAGTCTTCCCTTAATTAAGGGTAACTACTCAACGGTAAAAGACAGGAGTCATTTAAGGAAAGAAATCAAATCAGACCTAAGTAAAGAGGTAAATAAATACGAGTCTAATTAAGGAAGCAATGGTGAAGAATCAGTAACATTACAGGCAATTAAATAAGGTAAGAAGAACAATTAAAGTCGTAATAAAGGAATAAATCAAGAATCGGCACATTAGTTTTAACAAAGCAAATCAGCAAATCCAAATTCAAAATAGTACTGATTTAAGGGGGGGATATCAGTTTCCTCAAATAGACAAATAGGCTGAATAAAATTTCATAAACACACAGAAATTAGCCGAGAAATCGACTCAGAAACCTTAATAGAGATGGACTAGGGTAAAAAATCACAAGACACTAATTAGACTAAGGGGAAATCATGAAAGTAAAGCACAGAACGAAACAATGCCATAAGTAACACGGAAGAACTCAGAATCGAAGAAAAAAATATAAGAAAATTAGGGCTTTAGCATAAATCGACTAAGGTCCAAACCATCTTAGAATGAATCAATCAATAACACTTAAAAACAACGATTAAGCATTCGAAAATCAAAAAATCTTTGAGAAGATGAGTTAGGGTAAAACCTAGTTTTAGGAAAAATGAAAAAATCAATTGAAAAACCAGGAATCTTTCAAGGAAACATGTCAACTACGTTCAATCAGTCTCAGATCTGTACAGATCTGAGAAGATCAAAGGTAAAAAATTAAGGTTTTTCAGAAATAGAACAAAGATGAGAACATAGACTTATGAACCATGGATTTATAATGAAAATAAGAAGATTCTTACTCAATGGTCGAACCAAATGGCTTGAAATAGGCAAAAAAAAACCGAAGGTGTAAACAGACATGCCTAGGTATGTCACGATCAAAATTTCCGAACCTTAAAGATCGTGATGGCGTCTAACACCATACTTGCTAGAAAAGTCAATGTTAGAGTTTGATTAAATACTTTGAATTAATTATTCATTTAGACATAATAAAATAATCTAAAGTAAACCGAATCTAATGGGTTTCGATGATTAATTCCAAAGATAAAATAATAAACAATTAAATAGACCGAGCCACGAACTAATTATATAAATAACTCTAAGACTACCCCAGGGTCTGGTGTCATAATTCACGAACTACTAAAGAATGCTACAAGTACTGGGCTGAAAGAAATAGTGTAACTGTTCCGAATATAATAAAACAGTGTTTAAAAAAATAGGATAAGACTCCAGGAATCTGCGGACGCCAGCAGATCTTGCCTCCGAATATATGGATGGATACTAAAAATAAATATCTACTGATGGCCGGTACCTGGATCTGCACAAAAGAGTGCAGAGTGTAGTATCAGTACAACCGACCCCAAGTACTGAGTAAGTGCCGATCCTAACCTCGACGAAGTAGTGACGAGACTACGGTTGGCAATTAGCAATATAACCTGTGAACAATAATAAATGAAGCGAGAAGGAAATCTAAAACAATAAATGATAACTGTAACAACAATTAAAATAACTCAGTCACCTTGTCCAGGTTTCAGCTATAACCAATTCTCACGTAAGTTTTCAAATTTCCAAATTTTGACTTTAAAATAACAGTAATGAAAAATATGAAAAATAGTAAAGTAAAGCAGTAAGTTCTCAAACCTTTGTTTTCTTTGAAAATCAGTAAAACATAAGTGTCCTCCCTTATTGCTCCTTGTTGCGGCGTGCAACCCGCTCCCACCTGTCCACCCTTATTGCTCATGTTGCGGCGTGCAACCCGATCCCACCTGTCCACCCTTATCACTCCTTGTTGCGGCGTGCAACCCGCTCCCACCAGACATATCATATCCGTTTATTTATAAATTTTCACAATTCAGGCCAAGCCTTTCACAATACTTTTATCTCAACAATTATAAATAAGAAACTGTATTTTCTCATAAACTTCATCAATATCATCTCAACCATGAAACCAACAGGAACATAAGTATGTATCTCGTGAAACAATGTCAAACTGCTCAACCTTTATGTACCACAAGGAAACCAAGAAAAACTACCAATACTCTTCCAAAATAATTACAACAAGACTTAACAACAAGGTAACAAAGCCAAGTAATCATAGAAACAATAATAAACATAGAACAAATAAGACATGAATCAATTAAATTGGAAACGGAGAAGGGCTCATGTTTAACAGACAATTTGGTGGAGCATAGATATTCGTCACCTCACCTATACACCACACACATGCAAATTCACATAGCAAATAAGTTGGGCATTCCTATTCCCTCAAGTCAAGGTTAAACCAAGCACTTACCTCAATTTTGCAGGCCACTCACTGTTCAATTAAAGCTTTTCCTTTTGAACTCACCTCCAATGCACTCGAATCTAATCATAATTAACTTAATATCATTAATTAAGGCTAAAGGAAATTACTTTATTGAAAATCATAATTTTTCCTAAGTTTTCTATAAAAAAAGTGAAAACCCGACCCCGGGCTCGCTTGGTCTAAACACGAGGTTCGAACCAAATTACGTTTACCCATTCACCCACGAACCCAAATATACAATTAGTTTCGAAATATGGCCTCAATTCGAGGTAAAGATTCAATTTTTAAAAAATTCCTTAATTCTTCCCATACCCTCAATTTTTACCATGAAAATTGTTAGTTTTTTGTTTAAAAGTGATGAAAAACAATGAGAAATTGAAAGAGTAAAGTTTAGAATTGATTACCAACAACTTGGGGATGAACTTTGGTGAAGAAATTCGTCCCTATGGCTGTGGGGTTTGAAAAATATGAAGAAGAAAGGTTATGTCCGTGTTTAAAAGGGGTATTTATATAGCCGGGCAGGCCTTTTATGCGTTCGCATAGGGCCTGCCGCGTTCGCACAGTGTAGTGGGAAAATGGCCATCACGATCGCGTACAAGGGGGTGCATTCGCATAAGGTATTGGGTTCCCCTCCCCCCCCCCCAGGTCCAATTACTATGTGCGTTCGCGTAAGGTAGCCATGCGTTCGCATAGCTCAAACGGTGGACCCCCAAAATTCACTCTATGCGATCGTGTATGTTGTTGTGCGATCGCATAGCACAAAAGATCATTGCACTAGAACAGACATTTAAAGCAGCAATTTACATGTTCAAAACATCTCGTAGCCTATCCGAAACTCACCTGATCCCTCAGGGCTCTAAACCAAATATGCACGCAAGTCTAAAAATATCATACGGACTTGCTCGTGCAATCAAATCATGAAAATAACATGTAAAGCTATGAATTAAAGCTCAAAACTCATCATTTTTTCAAGAACACTTCAAGTTCATTATTTCTCAACCGGTTGTCCGAATCACGTCAAATAAACTCTACTTTCACCAAATCTCACAGTAAACCTTTAAATGTTATAACAAATCTGTACCGGGCACCGGAACCAAAATACGGGCCCGATACAAATGGTTTCAAACATTAATTCTTTTCTTTATTGTTTCAGGAAAACAATTTCTTTCAAAAATTGATTTCTAAGGCTTGGGACCTCGAAATTCATTTTCGGGCATACGCCCAAGTCCCATATTTTACTGCGGACCTTTCGGGATCGTCGGAACACATATCCAGGTCCGTTTACTCAAAATGTTGACCAAAGTCAACTATAATCAAATTTTAACTCAAGAAATTACTAATTCTCATATTTTCACATAAAAGCTTTCCGGTTTCACGCCCGGACTGCGCATGCAAATCAAGGTATTTAAAATTAATCTTTTTATGGCTATTAAGCCTAGAACGGAGGCTAAATTCATAAAATGACCCCTTGGGTCATCACAATTTCCACCTCTAAAACAAATTTTCGTTCTCAAACGGACATAGAAAATTACCTGAATTGGCGAACAAGTATTGATATCTACTCAGCATGTCCGACTCGGACTCCCAAGTAGCTGCCTCAACGGGTTGGCCTCTCCACTGCACTCGAACTGAAGGATAACTCTTAGATCTTAACTGACGAACCTGCTGGTCTAAAATGGCTATCGGCTCTCCTCATATGTCAAGTCTTTGTCCAATTGGACAGAGCTGAAATCTAACACGTGGGACGGGTCACCATGATATTTCTGGAGCATAGACACGTGGAATACTGGATGAACTGAGGATAATCCTGGAGGCAACGGGAGTTTATAAGCTACCTCCCCCACTCTATCAAGAATCTCAAATGGCCCGATATACCTAGGGCTCAACTTACCCTTATTTCCAAACCTCATAACACCCTTCATGGGAGACACACGAAGCAATACTCTCTCTCCCACCATGAATGCCACATCACGAACCTTACGATCAGCATAACTCTTTTGCCTAGACTGAGTTGCACGAAGTCTCTCCTGAATAATCTTGACCTTATCCAAGGCCTCCTGAACTAAGTCAGTGCCCAGTAACCGAGCCTCTCCCGGCTCAAACCATCAAACTGGCGATCTGCACCGTCTACCATATAATGCCTCATAAGGAGCCATCTGAATGCTTGACTGATAGCTGTTATTATAAGAAAACTCTGCTAACGGCAAGAACTGATCCCACGAACCTCCAAAGTCAATAACACAAGCGCGGAGCATATACTCCAATATCTGAATGGTACACTCGGATTACCTGTCAGTTTGAGGGTGAAATGTTGTACTCAACTCTACTTGGGTGCCCAACTCACGCTGAACTGTCCTCCATAAGTGCTAAGTAAATTGCGTACCCCGATCAAAAATGATGGACACGGGCACACCATGAAGGCGAACAATCTCCCGGATAAATATCTCAGCCAACCGCTCAGAAGTATAAGTACTCATCACAGGAATGAAATGTGCCGACTTAGTTAGCCTATCCACAATAACCCAAAATGTGTCAAATTTCCTCTAAGTCCGTGGGAGTCCATAGTGATACGCTCCCACTTCCACTCAGGAATCTCCATCTGCTGAAGTAAACCACCAAGTCTCTGATGTTCATACTTTACCTGCTGACAATTTAAGCAACGAGCCACATATGCAACAATGTCCTTTTTCATCCTTCTCCACCAATAATGCTGCCTCAATTCTTGGTACATTTTGGCTGCACCTGGGTGAATCGAATACCTTGAACTATGAGCCTCCTCAAGGATCAACTCACGAAGGCCATTAACGTTATGCACACATATACGACCATGCATCCTCAAAACACCATCATCTCCACCTGTGACCTGCTTGGCAGCACCGCGCTGAACTATGTCCCTAAGAACCATCAAATGCGGGTCATCATCCTGCCGCTCCCAGATACGCTCAATTAGAGAAGACCAAGCGATTGTACAAGCTAGAACACTTCTAGGTGAAATATCCAACCTCACGAACTGATTAGCCAACGTCTAAATGTCTTAAGCTTACGGTATCTCACCAACTGAAATATACACAAGGCTGCCCATACTCACCGCCTTCCTACTCAATGCATCGCGTTGGCCTTCCCTGGATGATATAATATGGTGACATCATAATTCTTTAGTAACTCTAACCATCTCCACTGCCTCAAATTTAGATCCTTCTGCTTGAATAAGTACTGGAGACTGCGATGGTTAGTGAAAACCTCACACGACATGCCATAAAGATAGTGCCTCCAAATTTTCAATGCATGAAAAATGGCTTCCAACTTCAAGTCATGAACAAGATAATTCTTCTCATGGACCTTCAGCTGCCGAGACGCATATGTAATCACCCTGCCATCCTGCATCAATACTACTCCAAGTCCAACTCGGGAAGCATCACAATACACCGTGAAGGAGCCGAACCTGATGGTAACACCAACACCGGTGTTGAAGTCAAGGATGTCTTGAGCTTCTTAAATCTCACCTCGCACTCATCTTACCATTTAAATGGAGCTCCTTTCTTAGTCAATTTAGTCATTGGGGCTGCTATGGATGAAAACCCCTCCACAAAACGACGGTAGTAACACGCCAAACCCAAGAAGCTCCTGATCTCCGTGGTTGTAGTGGGTCTAGTCCAGTTCTTGACTGCCTCTATCTTCTTAGGATCAACCTGAATACCCTCAGATGATACGATGTAACCCAAGAAGGCTACTGAATCTAACCAGAACTCACATTTTGAAAGCTTGGCATACAACTGATTATCTCTCAAAGTATGGAGTGCTATACGGAGGTGTTGTTCATCCTCTTCCCGGCTGCGGGAGTATATAAGAATGTCATCAATGAACACATTTACGAAAGAGTCCAGATGACGCTTGAAAACCCTATTCATCAAATCCATAAAGGCTGCTGGAGCATTAGTCAGCCCAAAAGACATAACCAAAAATTCGTAGTGCCCATACCTCGTTTGAAAGGCTGTCATAGGAACATCGGACGCCCTAATCTTCAGTTGATGATAGCCCGACCTCTTGTCAATTTTCGAAAATACTCTAGCACCCTGAAGCTGATCAAATAGGTCATCAATTCTCGGCAACGGATACTTATTCTTGATAGTAACTTTATTCAGTTGCCGGTAATCTATACACATCCTCATCGACCCATCTTTCTTCTTTACAAATAAAATCGGTGCACCCCAAGGCGAGACATTAGGTCTGATGAAAACCTTATCTAGGAAATCTTGCAACTGCTCTTTCAACTCTTTCAAATCTAGTGGGGCCATCTGATATGGGGGAATGGAAATGGTTGAGTGCCCGAAGCCACATCAATACAGAAATCAATATCCTTGTCGGGTGGCATCCCTAGCAGGTCTGAAGGAAATACCTCAGGAAACTCACGAACGATAGGAACTGACTCTATGGAAGAAACCTCGGCATCGGAATCACGAATATGAGCCAAATAAGCCAAACACCCTTTCTCCACCATGTGGCGAGCCTTGGCATATGAAATTACCCGGCTGGGAGAATGACCAGGAATCCTTTTCCATTCTAATCGAGGAAAACCCGGCAATGCTAAAGTAAATGTCTTGGTGTGATAGTCTAGAATGGCATAATAGAGCGACAACCAATCCATGCCCAATATAACATCAAAATTTTAACGACCCAACCGGTTGTTTTGATCTCTAGCGTGTCGTCCATCATTTTGAGGTCATGGACAGCCTCGTTTCAGGTATTACAACTCGTAGGCATGGTCGGAATTGAATTCCGGGAAGGTCAGAGTCAATTTGGAAATAAAATTCTCATTTCAGAAGCCTTAAGTTGGAAGAAAGGACTAAGATTGGGTTTTTGAGTAAACGACCTCCGAGTAAGGATTAGAAGGTTCCAACAGGTTCGTATGATGATTTAGGACTTGGGCGTATGTTCAGATCGGGAATCGGATAACCCGGGAGCGTTTCGGCGCATATAATGGAAGATAGCATTTTAGAAGAATTTCATAAATTTGGATTGGAAGGCATTCCAGTGTTACAGATGTCCGTTTGGGATTTCGAGCCTGGGAATAGCTCCGTATTGTGATTCTGGAGTTGGGAGCACGATCGAAAAAGAATTCACATGTTCGTAGGTCATTTTGAAGCATTTGGCTAAAGATAGGAATTTGAAGGTTTTTGAGAAATCCGACCGAAATTGGAAATTTTGATATCGGGGTTGGAATGCAATTCCGAAAGTTGGAACATGTCCGTAATGTCGAATACGACTTGAGTGCAAAATATGGGGTCAATCGGACGTGATTTGATAGGTTTCGGCATCGAATGTAGAAGTTTGAAATTTCAAAGTTCATAAAGTTTGGATTGGAGTGCGATTCGTGGTTTTGGCATTGTTTGATGTGATTTGAGGCCTCAAGAAAGTCTGTGGGATGTTCTGGGATAGGTTGGTGTAATTGAACGGGGTCCCGGGGGACCTGGGTGGTTAACGGATCAAATTTGAAGTTGAAGAGGAGCTGAAACAGCTAATGTCTGGTGCGACCGCACCTGCGAGGACTTGGCCGCAGGTGCGGACGGCAGGAGCGGCTTTGGCGTCGCAGATGCGAGGTTTGGGCTGGCTTGGCTGGGGCCGCAGGTGCGATGGAGCTGCCGCACCTGCGGAGGCGCAGGTGCAAAATGGAGACCGTAGGTGCGAAAAAGGGACCTGGGCAGATTGTTTAAAAACGGGAAATTTGGCCATTTTCTTCATTTCTCTCATTTGGTGTGGCGATTTTGGGGAGCTTCAAGGGGATATTTTCTTCAAGGATCACAAGATAAGTTATTCCAACTCATTTCAAGTTAAATACATGGTTTAGGTTCGGATTTAAGTGTAGTGAATTGTGAAAATTATAGAATTTTGAAGAAAACCTAGAATTTGGTATTTCTGAATTTTAACCACGAATTTGAGCATGGAAATTAGAGTAAATAATGCATTTGAGTTAGTAAGGCTATGGGTAGGGTTCATCTCCGAGAAATTTCGAAATCCGGGCACGTGAGCCTGAGGGCATTTTGGTCAAATCTTTGAGCGGAGTTGGGAATTTATATGATTTGAATTGTTACAAGTATTAGAGTGAAATTTTATTGGTTTGCCCGTTATTTGAAGACTTTTGGGGCGTTGAGCATCAATTGGAGACATCGGAAGGGCTTGGAAGCCGGTCATGGAATTTCGGAGCGAGGTAAGTTTCCGTTCTATCTTTGTGAGGGGAATTCTCCCCATAGGTGAACTAAATGATTACATGCTATTATTTTCGGGGGCTACATACGCACGAGGTGACGGGAGTCTGTGCGTAGCTACTAATATGCTATGTCCGGGTAGTCTAGGACCCACTATCCTGCTTTACTTGTTATACTCTTGACCTTGTCAATAGAATATCATATGACGTTGTCAGCTAGTAATTAAATCTCTAAGAAAGATAGGGCTTACTTTTCTTAATCATCTAGAAGGAGAATTGATTCTTCTTTGGATAATAATGTTTCGGATAAATTTATAGTGTTTGGAACCCTGTCGAAATTGGCAAGTAAATCCCCAGGAAGGCTTAAATGTTATTTTCATGTTCATTAAAAGGAGAATTCTATCACCTCATTGAATAGATAATTTTCCTGATAACATATGGTTTATTGGTGTGAATATGTGTAACTATGGGCGCCTGAGTCGCATGTATGATTCGCGAGCAGGATGGCCCCGTATTTATGTATAACCACGTCGCATGATCGGTTCGCGAGCGGGGCAGATAGATGCATCTATGATTCAGGTCGTTCGACCCTCGGCAGTGCACAGTTTATGTTTATGTTGGTTCGGGCCGTCGACCCTCGGGATTTCCTATGCATGATACATACATATTATACACCATCTGTGACTTGAAATGTTGGATGTCTTATAGACGTAAATTGCTAAATGAAATAGCGGAAACCGAAGAATTTATAATTTATGGAAACGGTTGAACTTTCCTGTCACTATTTGTTATTCGATGTAATAACCATGTTGATATCCTTCATCTATTATATTGTATTGACCTCTAAAAAGTGTTAAAATCGACCTCTCATCACTACCTCTTTGAGGTTAGGCGGGATACTTACTGTGTACACGTTGTTTTCGTACTCATGCTACACTTGTTGTGCATTTTTATTGCACGGGTACCTTCACAGCAATATGGTTGACTTGGAGACTTAGACGAGTTTCATCACCCGGAAACGACCCACAGTCGGAAGAATCTTCCTCTATGTATTGTATTTCATTTTTAAATTCCTTGTCCAACTTGTATTTCGGACAAGCTTCGTAGTATTTGTATAAATTCTTAGAATTTGCTCATGTACTTGAGACACCGAGTTCTGGGATGTATTTTATTAAAATGGAATATTAGCTTATCATATTTACTTAGCGTATTTTATTCAGTTATTATGTAATGAAGTGAAAGGTAATGACTTCAAAAATGCTAAATTATGAAATTTAACTTAACCATTTAATGATTGGCTTGCCTGACAGTGGTGTCCGGAGACATCACGACCTTATGTATTTAGGGTCGTGACAACTTGGTATCAGAGCACTAGGTTCCCTTAGGTTTCATGAGTCATGAGAAAGTATAGTAGAGTCTTGAGGATCGGTACGGAGACGTCTGTACTTATCTTCGAGAGGCTACAGGGTTGTAGGAGTACTTCCCTTCTTGATTCCTTATCGTGCGATTTGATCCCTCTAAGGCTTATTCCTATGTTCCTTCCTACTCAATCTTATACATCGCGAAGCGCTTGCTATGGATCGAGAATTTGAGGAATTGAAATGGTGCTACGGATATGGTGCGAGATGTTTTCCATGTGTAGGTTGTTGGGGCTATTGTTGTTGCCCTGCAGAAGAATATTATGTTGTTTCAGCTCAGTAGCTGTGTTTCTGAGAACTTTGAGGCTATGCTCAGATTGTTATGATGCTTACGATTGGTTATCGCTCGGTGTTGATATGATGGTAGAATGTTTGCCCATATGTCGGGGTAATGAATGACTTGAAGGGAGGTCTTCTTAGAGCATAAGTTTGAGATTTCAGTATTTTGGTTCCGGCGGAGGAAGGAAAATTGGACTATAAATGTTCAAGTTTGGGTTGATAAAGTAATAAGACTTGGTGTTTTCAAGTGAGGTGGAATCTTTATCCGTGATGTGGTATCGTCGTTCTTGATCTAATAGAATGTGTTAAGTTCACCGATGCTAGGTTTTCTTCGGTTGCATCATATCAGAATATTGTGAAGTAGTAGGGAAGAAGCAACTGTCAGAGATAGTGGTGTGCGGTGGTTTAGGATTGAATAGGTATTTCTAATGCAGGCGGCTCGAGAAAGATGATCTTCGGGAATGCCTAAGGTTGTGGTGATCTGCTGGTTTAAGAGCTACAGAGAATGAAATTGAATTGAGACAACAACTGGGCAGCATACAATGAAGGAAGATATGTGAGAAGTGCTAGGCGGTGGTTCCATTTCTAAGAGGCCAGGTGTAAGAAGCGGAAGTCGAGAAGTCGCGTAGAAGGGGAGTTTGACCAAAGTGGGAGCGAGGAAGCAAAGTGGTGAATTAGAAGATATTGTAGCGCATTTAGTAGATGTCCATGAGGAGCGGACTGACTGGTAAAGTTGGTGAATGAGAACAGGCTTAGGATGGGGTATTGATGTTGTAGAGAGTGTGCAGTGCAGCGTCGTTGGAAGGTGTCAGTTGGTGATTTCCACAGGTGGGTTATCTCTTGTGAGTAGGTTAGCGGTTGTGTGGTTGGCAAGTTTTTGCGATGGATTCTAGGGCTATTCGGTAGGAGGCCGAATATGTGAGTAATGCTAGAGAATTTGAGTATTCAGGAAGTTCTAACATGAGAATTTAGAAGGATTTGACGGGTTGGTTGAGCAAGGTCATGTCAGCAATGAAGAAAGAATTTCGGTGGGTTCCATAGTGGTGCAAGGAGTAGCTTCAGGCTAAGTGGGAGAGTCCCACCGCCTACAATTGGGCTGCAGGATTATCTTCTCATGGGGTTGCGGATTATCGGCGTATTGGCAAGTTATTGCAGCTAAGGGGAAGGAAGTAAAAATGGTAATTGTGCATGGGATTTGATAAATGTGTACAAAAGTTGGCCCTATTGGACCAGGGTTAGGTTTTGGGAGATTCAGAATTTATGCTTAAGGCATAGGCGAGTTGTAAGGGTAGTGACTCAGTCACGTGCTTCATTGAGAAGGTGTGCATGTGCTAGAAGAGCCTTGGAGTTGATTGTATTTGGGGCCAGTCAGAGTGGGTGACTCTTGATAGCGGTCCCAATGAATTCGAAGGCCAAGAATGCGGCGTTTAAGGGTTTTAGGCAGCAGTATGATTAAGAATCGAGCTTTTGCAGCGTAATTTCTGAGAAAAGGAAAATGGTTGGGGTGTTCTATGTTATTTTCAGTGTGCAGGATAGTATTGGAGGAAGGAAAGAAAATGAACTCCAGATAGTATCAGGAGAGGTATATTAGTTGGAGTTGTGAATGCACACAAGGAGGGTATGAAACGGTTTGTGGTATTGAGACAGCGTGGTCTCATGAGTCAAGGCCACTACGGATGAGTGAGGGCTGAGTTTGTTATGGGTTGAATGGGGTTACTATTATTTCAGAGGCAATTAAGGATAATTAAAAAGAAGATAGATTGGTTAGCCATGGTTGAAATGGCACATGTACGACAGTGATCAGTTTTGTCAGTGTGATTAAATTATGCATATGGTTTGTGTCGGTGTGTGCGAGGCTTGTCGGCCGCCGTAATAGATCATAATTGGAAGCATTCAAGTATTATGGCTTGTCAGGTGTAGGCGTATCCCGGAGGTATCATGGGGGTATAGACTATTCCCTGAGGATTTGCCTATTTTGTGATTACGAGAATTCACTTGTGTATTGTTATGGTTCTCTTGAATTGAGGTAAGTAAAAGGTTTCTATATGATGAAGTGTCCACCCTATCTGTGATTCAGGAGTTATGATGGAATTCTTGCGCTATTTCACATTGGCATAGCGGGTGTAGTAGGCAGCATGGAATTAAAAGTAAGGATCAAGATTGTGGTCCGGTGTTAACAAGGATGTCATGATCTCGGATGAGCAAGAACAAGGGATTTGAATGTTTGGAGTAAGCTGATGTTGTCTTCAGTGTCACCTGAGATCGATGTTTGGTGAAAGAGGCGTTGCACCCTGGTTATGGGTTCTTGATTTGTTTTTCAACGTTAGCGTGGTCGGTGGTATGTATGTGCAGACTTGTTACCTTGTGTGGAAGTACGTGGGAGCACGACCACGGGAAGGTCGTATGAGTGTGACATGTAGTCTCTTATTGGATTGAAGATTTAGACTGAGTATAAGGAAATGTAATATTGCTTATTTGAGAATTTATGCCTAGAAGGCGTTCAGTTCATTGTGTTGTGGATTTTAGGGTGTTTGTCCCGGCTATGATGGTTGTTCTTGCGTGTTATGAGAAGAAGTGGGTTATTATGGACCCAGGTAAGGCTATCAGCCTAGTTCAGTGCGAGCAAAAATCACCTTGAGATGTGTGAATGGATTTAAACAGGATTATGGGCTTCATGTGAAGGAGATGTGTTCGTTTCAGTATAGCGCTCCTTAGGGAGGGGTGTCGGAATATCAGATGTTGTTTCGTCTTCGTCCAATTCATGTAATGTTGCGATTGTGCCGCGTGAGTTATACGGCTTGATAAATTCCTAAGTGCTGAGTTTCCGCGTAGTAATGATGTTATGTGAGCAGGAGAGATCTTAGGATTCAGAGTATATATATAGTACCTCAGTTGTGCTCGAGTTTTGTAGCCTATGGCTCTATCAGTCTCCCTAAGATAGTATTATGCACTTAGCGTGCTTGTGATCGATATTCAGTATTTTGTGGTAATGAAAAATTTAGCTCGGTGTGTATCTTCTTATGTATAATTCATGTGTGGATCGGGTGGCACGCCGCCACAGGTATGTTATTTGGATCGGGTTGCACGCCGCAACAGTGTGATGTTGAGTAAGGTTCCTATATTTATTTTCTTGTGTTTTTCTTCCTATATTCTGAGGGAGGTTCATATTTGTAGCGTGAATCAAGTAGTCCCTTCCTGAGTCATTTCCTTCTGTATCATGTTCGAGTTGTGACATGTTGGCGCATGGTGGCATCGTGTGAGACTGTTGGTCAGGTCTGGGATGATTGGTTGTCTGAGCAATTCATACTGAGTGAGACGAGATTTATGGATCAAGGATCGGTGCGATAAGATTATGTGAAGTATATTACAGGATAATTACCATTGCTTGGTTTGTAATGAGATGATGATTTCAGTCAAGAGGAAAGATTCAATGTTTGGTTAACTCTGCAGTTGGTTAGGAATTTCTACACATCTCCTCGGTTGTGGTGGTATCGTCAGCATTATAGCAGGACTTATATATATATATCATAAGGTGCATTGGGAGCATCATATTCGTGGAATTTTGTCTATTAAGGACTAGGGAATGACATGGTGGTTAGATGGTGAATTATGCGGTACATGGTGCTAATTCGGCAAAGGTACGCAGTCGTGTTCTGGTACCTTGTGTGGTAGTTGATACGGTATTCATATATTGGGAAACAAGCCTGGCAGAGAATTTCAGGTGTTGGAACGAGGTTCTGAGCTTATCGTAAGGATAAAAGAAGACATCTTCGGATTCGATCAAGATAATGTGCTCAACTGGATTGTGGTAGTGCGGCCAGGTCCACGAGGTGTTAAACGGTGATTTCAGATAACTCCATAGCAGTTCTTAGCACGTTAGAGGACGAACGTATGTTTAAGTGGGAGAGAATGTAACGACCAAACAGGTCATTTTGAGCTTTAGCGCGTCGTTCAGCAGTTTGAGGTCATGGGATGCCTCGTTTCAGGTATTACGACTCGTAGACATGGTCAGAATTGAATTTGGGGAAGGTCGGAGTCAATTTGGAAGGAAAATTCTCATTTCAAAAGCCTTAAGTTGGAAGAAAGGACTAAGATTGGGTTTTTGAGTAAACGGCCTCCAAACCAGGATTTGAAGGTTCCAACAAGTTCGTATGATGATTTTGGAATTGGGCGTATGTTCGGATCGGGAGTCGGATAACCCGGGAGCGTTTCGACGCATATTATAGAAGATAGCATGTTAGAAGAATTTCATAAATTTGGGTTGGAAGGCATTTCAGTGTTATAGATGTCTGTTTGGGATTCCGAGCCTGGGAATAGCTCTGTATGGTGATTCTGGAGTTGGGAGCGCAATTGGAAGTGAATTCGGATGTCCGTAGGTCATTTTGAAGTCATTTGGCTAAAGATAGGAATTTGAAGGTTTTTAAAAAATCCGACCGGTTTGGAAATTTTGATATAGGGGTCGGAATGTGATTCCGGAAGTTGGAGCATGTCCGTAATGTCGAATATGACTTGTGTGCAAAATTTGGGGTCAATCAGACTTGATTTGATAGGTTTCGGCATCGAATGTAGAAGTTTGAAATTTCAAAGTTCATAAAGTTTGGATTGGAGTGCGATTCGTGGTTTCGGCATTGTTTGATGTGATTTGAGGCCTCGAGAAAGTTCGTGGGATGTTCTGGGACAGGTTGGTGTAATTGAATGGGGTCCCGGGGGACCCGGGTGGTTAACGGATCAAATTTGAAGTTGAAGAGGAGCTGAAACTGCTAATGTCTGGTGCGACCACACCTGCGAGGACTTGGCCGCAGGTGCGGACCGCAGGAGCGGCTTTGGCGCCGTAGATGAGAGGTTTGGGCTGGCTTGGCTGGGGCCGCAGGTGCGATGGAGCTGCCGCACCTGCGGAGGCGCAGGTGCAAAATGGAGACCGCAGGTGCGAAAAAGGGGCCTGGGCAGATTGTTTAAAAACGGGAAATTTGGCCATTTTCTTCATTTATCTCATTTGGTGTGGCGATTTTGGGGAGCTTCAAGGGGATATTTTCTTCAAGGATCACAAGGTAAGTTATTCCAACTCATTTCAAGTTAAATACATGGTTTAGATTCGGATTTAAGTGTAGCGAATTGTGAAAATTATAGAATTTTGAAGAAAACCTAGAATTTGGTATTTCTGAATTTTAACCACGAATTTGAGCATGGAAATTAGAGTAAATTATGCATTTGAGTTAGTAAGGCTATGGGTAGGGTTCATCTCCGAGAAATTTCGAAATCCGGGCACGTGGGCCTGAGGACATTTTGGTCAAATCTTTGAGCGGAGTTGGGAATTTATATGATTTGAATTGTTACAAGTATTAGAGTGAAATTTTATTGGTTTGCCCGTTATTTGAATAGTTTTGGGGCGTTGAGCATCAATTGGAGCCATCGGAAGGGCCTGGAAGTCGGTCATGGAATTTCGGAGCGAGGTAAGTCTCCTTTCTAACTTTCTGAGGGTGAATTGTCCCCATAGGTGAACTAAATGACTACATGCTATTATATGCGGGGCTACATACGCACGAGGTGACGGGAGTCCGTGCGTAGCTACTAATATGCTATGTTCGGGTAGTCTAGGACCCACTATCCTGCTTTACTTGTTATACGTGTGACCTTGTCAATAGAATATCATATGACGTTGTCATTTAGTAGTTAAATCTCTAAGAAAGATAGGGCTTACTTTTCTTAATCATCTAGAAGGAGAATTGATTCTTCCTTGGATAATTGTGTTTCGGATAAATTTATATTGTTTAGAACCCTGTCGAAATTGGCAAGTAAATTCCCAGGAAGGCTTAAATGCTATTTTCATGTTCATTAAAAGGAGAATTCTATCACCTCATTGAATAGATAATTTTCCTGATAACATATGGTTTATTGGTGTGAATAAGTGTAACTATGGGCGCCAGAGTCGCATGTATGATTCGCGAGCAGGATGACCCCGTATTTATGTATAACCGCGTCGCATGATCGATTCGCGAGCGGGGAAGATAGATGCATCTATGGTTCGGATCGTTCTACCCTCGGGAGTGCACAGCTTATGTTTATGCTGGTTCAGGACGTCGACCCTCGGCATTTCCTACGCATGATACATACATATTATACACCATCTGTGACTTGAACTGTTGGATTGTCTTATAAACGTAAATTGCTAAATGAAATAGCGAAAATCGGAGAATTTATAATTTATGGAAACGGTTGAACTTTCCTGTCCCTATTTGTTATTCGATGTAATAACCATGTTGATATCCTTCATCTATTATATTGTATTAACCTCTAGCAAGTGTTAAAATTGACCTCTCGTCACTACCTCTCTAAGGTTAGGCGGGATACTTACTGAGTACACGTTGTTTTCGTACTCATGCTACACTTGTTGTGCATTTTTATTGCACGGGTACCTTCACAGCAATATGGCTGACTTGGAAACTTAGACGAGCTGCATCACCCGGAGACGACCCGCAGTCAGCAGATTTTTCCTCTATGTATTGTATTTCATTTTTAAATTCCTTGTCCAACTTGTATTTCGGACAAGCTTTGTAGTATTTGTATAAATTCTTAGAATTTGCTCATGTACTTGAGACACCGGGTTCTGGGATGTATTTTATTAAAATGGAATATTAGCTTATCGTATTTACTTAGCGGATTTTATTCAGTTATTATGTAATGAAGTGAAAGGTAATGACTTCAAAAATGCTAAAACAGGAAATTTAACTTAACCATTTAATGATTTGCTTGCCTGACAGTTGTGTCCGGAGCTATCACGACCTTATGGATTTTGGGTCGTGACTAAAATCAAGCATGTCTAGAAGTAAAAGATCCACACTAGTTTCAAGACCTTCAATGACTACCACGCATGAACGATACACACGATCTACCACAATAGCATCCCCCACCGGTGTAGACACATAAACAGGAACACTCAAGGAATCACGGGGCACCACCAAATACGAGGCAAAATAGGATGAAACATAAGAATAAGTAGACCCCGGATCAAACAAAACTGAAGCAGCCCTATTACAAACTGAGATGATACCTGTAATAACAGCGTAGGAGGACTCTACCTCAGGCCTGGCTGGAAATGCATATAGTCGGGGTTGGGCCCCGCCACCTTGAACCACACCTTTGGGAGGACCTCCACCTCTAGCGGGTTGACCTCCAACTCTAGCTATCTTACCTCCACCTCTAACATTCTGGCCTCTACCTCTAACTACCTGACCCCTACCCCTTACTGGCTGGGCAGGTGGTGCTGCAGCTGGTGTCGGAACTATGGCACGAGAACCCTGGTACTGATGCTGATTACCCAGAAACTTCAGACAAGCTCTCCGAATACGCCCATATTCACCACACTCAAAACATCCCTCCTGATATGAGGACTGACCCTATCGAGTCAGCTGGCCACGATAATAACTCTACAAAGGAGGTGCTCTGATAGGGGTTGAAGGAGCACTGTAGACTGGCTGAGCGGAATGAGGCATATAAGAACCACGGCCTCCTGAAGTACCATGTGAAGACTGTAGTGTTGAATGGAATAGCCTAGAAGAATGGCCTCTGCTAAATGAAGTACCGCCTCTAGATGAAGCACCACTGAAACCACCAGAATGGCGAGGTCTCTTGTCTAACCCCTGACCTCCCATCCCAATAACCGACTCAACCCTCCTAGCCACATTAGTTGCATTCTGAAAAGAAATCTTGGTCCTTGTCTCCTTAGCCATCTACAACCTGATGGGCTGAGCAAGGCCCTCAATAAACCGTCTGACCCTCTCTCTCTCTCTCTATGGGCAACAAGAGAATAGTGTGTCTAGCCAAATCCACGAAACGAGTCTCATACTGGGTCACGGACATGCTACCATGCTAAAGTCGCTCAAACTGACGACGCTTATCCTCTCGAGTAGTAATAGGAAAAAACTTCTCCATAAAGAGATGAGAGAACCGATCCCAAGTCAAGGCAGGTGACCCAACTGGTCTAGTCAACAAATAGTCCCTCTACCATTTCTTGGTGGAACCAGTCATCTGAAAAGCCGCGAAATCGACCCCATTGGTATCCAGAATACCCATATTACGCAGAACCTCATGACAACTATCCAGATATTCCTAAGGATCCTATAAAGTAGCACCACTGAAGTGAACAGGGAAAAGCTTGATAAACCTGTCCAGTATCCACAAAGAATCTGAAGACATGGTTGCCCCATTAACGGGCGACACCGTTGCGACTGGATGAATTACCCCAACTGGATTGGCCTCTAGGGTCTGTACTCGAGGAGTAGTCTGAACTAGAGTGTGTGTAGCAAGAGTCTGGACCCCTCCTCTAGCCTAAGATACGGCTGCTGCAACCGGGAATGTGCCAGTCTGGGCCACACTCTCCATAAGGCCCACTAAGCGGACCAAAGCATCCTGAAGAACCGGGGTGGCAATAAACCCCTCGGGGACCTGAGTTGGTCCTTCTGGAATGGTCTGAACTGGAACCCCCTCATTAATCTAGATCTGAGGTTCCACAGCTGGGGCTGCTGCCTGAGCAATGGGGTGAGTCCTGCCCTTGCCTCGGCCTCTGACGCGGCCTCGGCCTCGGTCCCTAGTAGGAGTTGTTGCTGCTGTAGGACAAGAATGCTGGTCAGCGGAAGATGAAGCACGTGTTCTCTCCATCTGTGAGAGAATAGAAGAATCCGGTCACTATTTGAGATACAAGAATCGCACGATGGAATAGAAATAAAAATGGAGTTATTTCCTAACTCAATAGCCTCCGAGAGATAAGTACAGATGTCTCTGTACCGATCCTTCAGACTCTACTAAGCTTGTTTGTGAATTCTGAGACCTAAGCAACCTAGTGCTCTGATACCAACTTGTCACGACCCGAATTTCCCAACCTTAAGGATCGTGATGGCGCCAAACACCATACTTGCTAGGCAAGTCAATGTTAGAGTTCGATTAACTACTTTGCATTAATTATTCATTTAGACGTAATAAAATAATCTAAAGTAAACTGAATCTAATGGGTTTCGATGATTAATTCCAAAGATAAAATAATAAACAATTAAATAGACCGAGCCACGAACTAATTATATAAATAACTCTAAGACTACCCCAGGGTCTTGTGTCACAATTGACAAACTACTAAAGAATACTACAAGTACTGGCTGAAAGAAATAGTGTAATTGTTCCGAATATAATAAAACAGTGTTTATAAAAATAGGAGAAGACTCCGGGAATCTGCGAACGCCAGCAGATCTACCTCGTGTCTCCTAATAAATGGATGGCTGCTCAAAAAAATTCTCTACTGCTGGCCGGTACGTGGATCTTCACAAAAGAGTGCAGAGTGTAGTATCAGTACAACTGACCCCATGTACTGAGTAAGTGTCGAGCCTAACCTCGACGAAGTAGTGACGAGGCTACGACAGGGCATTAACAATATAACCTGTGAACAATAATAAATAAAGCGAGAAGGAAATCTAAAACAATAAATGATAACTGTAACAACAATTAAAATAACTCAATCACCTTTTCCAGGTCTCAGCTATAACCAATTCCCACATAAGTTTCCAACTTTCCAAACTTTGACTTTAAAATAACAGTAGTGCAAAATATAAAAAATAGTAAAGTAAAGCAGTAAGTTTTAAAATCTTTGTTTTCTTTGAAAATCAGTAAAACATAAGTGTCCTCCCTTATTGCTCCTTGTTGCGGCGTGCAACCCGCTCCCACTTGTCCACCCTTATTGCTCCTCCGTAAATATATATATATCATCATTATTGCTCCTGTTGCGGCGTGCAACCCGATCCCACCTGTCCACCCTTATCACTCCTTGTTGCGGCGTGCAACCCGCTCCCACCAGACATATCATATCAGTTTATTTATAAATTTTCACAATTCAGGCCAAGCCTTTCAGAATACTTTTGTCCCAATAATTATAAATAAGAAACTGTATTTTCTAATAAACTTCATCAATATCATCTCAACCATGAAACCAACAGGAACATAAATATGTATCTCGTGAAACAATGTCAAACTGCTCAACCTTTATGTACCACAAGGAAACCAAGAAAAATAACCAATACTCTTCCAAAATAATTACAACAAGACTTAACAACAAGGTAACAAAGCCAAGTAATCATAGAAACAATAATGAACATAGAACAATCAAGACATGAATCAATTAAATTGGAAACGGGGAAGGGAACATGTTTAACAGACAATTTGGTGGGGCATAGATACTCGTCACCTCACCTATACACCACACACATGCAAATTCACATAGCAAATAAGTTGGGGATTCATATTCCCTCAAGTCAAGGTTAAACCAAGCACTTACCTCAATTTCGCAGGCCACTCACAGTTCAATTATAGCTTTTCCTTTTGAATTCACCTCCAATACACTCGAATCTAATCATAATTAATTTAATATTATTAATTAAGGCTAAAGGAACTAACTTTGTTGAAAATCATAATTTTTCCTAAGTTTTCTCAAAAAAAGTAAAAATCTGACTCGGGCCCGCTTGGTCTAAACTCGGGGTTCGGACCAAATTACGTTTACCCATTCACCCACGAACCCAAATATACAATTAGTTTCGAAATCCGACCTCAATTCAAGGTAAAGATTCAATTTTTTCAAAATTCTCTAATTCTACCCAAACCCTCAATTTTTACCATGAAAATTCTTAGTTTTTGATTTAAAGGTGATGAAAAACAATGAGAAATTGAAAGAGTAAAGTTTAGAATTGATTACCAATAACTTGGGAATGAACTTTGGTGAATAAATTTGTCCATAGGGCTGTGGGGTTCGAAATATATGAAGAAGAAAGGTTATGCTCGTGTTTAAAAGGGGTAGTTATATAGCTGGGCAGGACTTCTATGCGTTCGCATAGGGCCTGCCGCGTTCACACAGTGTAGTGGTCAAATGGCCATCGCGATCGCGTACAGGGGGGTGCGTTCGCATAGGGTACTGGGTTCCCCTCCCCCCAGGTCCAATTACCATGTGTGTTCGCGTAGGGTAGCCATGCGTTCGCATAGCTCAAACGGTGGACCCCCAGAATTCACTCTATGTGATCGTATATGTTGTTGTGCGATCGCATAGCACAAAAGATCACTGCCCCAGAACAGACATTTACAGCAACAATTTACATGTTCAAAACATCTCGTGGCCTATCCGAAACTCACCCGAGCCCTCGAGGCTCTAAACTAAATATACACACAAGTCTAAAAACATCATACGAACTTGCTCGTGCGATCAAATCATGAAAGTAACATGTAAAGCTATGAATTAAAGCTCAAAACTCATCATTTTTCTCAAGAACACTTCAAGTTCATTATTTCTCAACCGGTTGTCCGAATCACGTCAAATAAACTCCGTTTTTCACCAAATTTCACAGTAAACCTTTAAATACTATAACAACTCTGTACCGGGCTCCGGAACAAAAATATGGGCCCGATACCAATGGTTTCAAACATTAATTTTTTTCTTTATTTCATAATTATTTCAGGAAAATAATTTCTTTCAAAAATTGATTTCTAAGGCTTGGGACCTCGGAATTCATTTCCGGGCATACGCCCAAGTCCCATATTTTACCGCGGACCTCCCGGGATCGTCGGAACACAGATCTGAATCTGTTTACTCAAAATGTTGACCAAAGTCAACTATAATCAAACTTTAACTCTAGAAATTACTATTACTCATATTTTCACATAAAAGCTTTCCGGTTTCACGCCCGGACTGCACACGCAAATCGAGGTATTTAAAATTAATCTTTTTATTGCTATTAAGCCTGGAACGGAGGCTAAATTCATAAAATGGCCCCTTGGGTCATCACATGTTCCCTTGAGAATCTCCTCAAGGATCCAAGAGATGGAAATACCATAGCATATAGGAGGCCATTAGAGGCCTAAGGTGGTGAAGAACCACCATAGAACGGCGTTAGGCTAGTGACGGCGGGGGGAGTTAGGGTTTCTGTTAGAGAGCATTTGAGATACGAAGAGAAGAGTGACGGCAGGGGAAGAGGTGAAAATGATTAGGGTTGGGGGGTGTAGGTAGGTTTAATTCTGGTATGGGAGTCCTGGACCGTTGATAAAAATGATCAACGCCAGGATTGGCCAAGGGGTTTGGGTCGGGCAGGTAGGGAATTGGTCCTGGGGTCTTTGGGCTGGTTTTATAAGGTATTGGACTGGTCAATTTTAGGCTAAAATTGAAATAAAAAGGTTGTTTGTTAAATATCCCAAACAATTGATTAAAAATAATTTGTAAAATAATTACTAATTATAAAAATGATTTTTCATGCATAGAAATGTTTTGAAAATAGTTATTTAGTATTTTAAAATACAATGGACTAATTTCTGGTAAAATAATATAAAAATATATGCATGAGCTATAATTGCAAAGTTATTGCAATTTTAGCCAAAAGGTGCCAATTTGGCTATTTATGAAATAATTTGGACTTAATAGAGCCATAAATAGTAATATTAAATCAAGAAATGTTCGAAATTCATTTGTGATGCAATTTTATAATTATTTATTAAAAGTAAAATACTAGGCAAATTAATTTAAAAATGTAGAAATTGTGGAAAAATACCAATTGATGCTAATGCATGATTTTGAAGGAATATATGCATTTTAAAACTATTTTGAAAAACATTAGGTATCAACAGCTGCCCCTTTTTACCTGGGAAGGATGAAAGAGTTGTCGGGTAAAGATATGATGGCCAATTTTGACTGGTCGAGACGGTTTGAGAGGTTTAGGCCGCACTCTGGTTTCTGAGCTGCCTACATATCCCTGCTTTTACAGGAATCAGGCCGCGTGTAATTTCTGGATTTATCAGCGGAATATACCGATGAAGTCATCACAAGAACGGACACGACGTTTCGGGATAGGTGAAAGAATAGTTATGGTGAGAGGTCGGGTTTGAGATAACTGAGCGAATCAGAGCGGGATTTCTCCTATTGGACGACGGTTGCTTACCAGGTCACTTGCAAATAAAGATACTACGAGCATATATTTGTGTGGAAATTTAAACATGATGCAGATTCCCTTCAGACCATGAAAGTTGTCTTCGGACAGTTAGGGATGATGCCCTGGGCCATGGATTGTTCAGTGAGAGATTCGCAGTCCATGAAATGATGTTCTCGGTCCATAAAGATGGTGCCTCCGAACCATGACGCCTTTGAATAATAATATGCAAATTTGAGAGATCCTCAGGCCATGACATGGTGTATTCCGGCTATGAGGATGATGCCTTTAGACTATGACGCCTTTGGACAGGTTGGCAATATTTCAGCCCATGAGATGCAATAATATGATTTCAACAAGACAAGGCTTAGTCTTGTGAAGCTGAGGGCAGAGCTTAGCTCGAAAGAAGAGCAAAGTAGATAATGTCGAAGAGACAACGATTAGTCTCGGTGAAAGAATGTAAATTGGAAGCGGATCTTAACCTCATGCAGGTATGGAGACAGAGCTTAGTCTCATGCAAGATGCGGGACTGGGCTTAGTCCCATGCAGGTGAAGGCAGAGATTAGACTTATGCAGACAGAGGCAGAGATTAGCCTCATGCAAGACGGAGGTAGAGCTTAACCTCATGCAAATGCGGGACATGGCTTAGTCCCATGCAGATGAAGGCAGAGATTATCCTTATGCAAATGGAGGCAGAGCTTAGCCTCATGTAGGTATGGAGACAGAGATTAGTCTCATGCAAAACGCGGGACAAGGATTAGTCTCATGCGGATGAAGGCACAAATTAGCCTTGTGCAGATGGAGGTAGAACTTAGCCTCATGCAAGATGCGGGACAGGGCTTAGTCCCATGCGGATGAAGGCAGAGATTAGCCTTGTGAAAATTGAGGCAGAGCTTAGCCTCATGCAAGATGGAGGTAGAGCTTAACCTCATGAAAATGTGGGATATGGCTTAGTCCCATGCGGATGAAGGCAGAGATTAGCCTTATGCAAATGGAGGCAGAGCTTAGCCTCATACAAGATGGAGGTATAGATTAGTCTCATGCAAATGCGGGACAGGGCTTAGTCCCATGCGAATGAAGGAAGAGATTAGCCTTATGCAAATGGAAGCAGATCTTAACCTCATACAAGATGGAGGTAGAGCTTAACCTCATGCAAATGTGGGACAGGTCTTAGTCCCATGCGGATGAAGGCAGAGATTAGCCTATATGCATATGGAGGCAGAGCTTAGCCTCATGCAAGATGGAGGTAGAGCTTAACCTCGTGCAAATGCGGGACATGTCTTAGTCCCATGCAGATGAAGGCAGAGATTAGCCTTATGCAAAAAAATAGAATAAATAGCAGATAGTAGCAAAATTTTCTTAGCTGGTAGTAGATTTTAGTATCGCTGTTGTTACGAAGATTGTGGCTTCATGGCATGTATGTTCTTCATTTCTGCAACCAAAGAAAAACCGTGAGTTCTGTAAAAGGGAGGTCAGTTCGTGCCTTCGTCGGCTCGCTTGACTTGCTTTGCTTGGTTGAAGATCTTGTTCAAATCATCCGGGGGTAGCGTTTGCTAAACAAAGTTATTTTACAAGCAAGCATGCATACTTTTTCAAAGATATAGTAAAATATATTTTAAGAAATTTAGATGAACCAACGACCGTGACAAGATCCAAGACATTACAACCTCTTTTTCTATGGAATTTTGAGGGTCCTCCTCAAAATTCTGCCTCAGTTAGTGGGATTGACATCTCTGACTGCTATTCATACTACGATTGGCTGAACTTGCTTCGGAATTTTGAGGGTCCTCCTCAAAATTTTGCCCCAGTTTCTGATTATGGGGGGAAATAAGATTTTTATTGAATTGTGACCAAACCCATAGGGAATCAGGTTGGGCGTAGTTCAGTTTACATCATTTGGGAAAGCATAAAGGGTTACACATAGTATCGCTTGATTGCATCTGAGTTGATTGATTTTGGCCAAACTTCTCCGTCCATTTCTACAAGTATAAGAGCTCCTCCCGTCAATACTCTGTTGACCATGTAAGAACCCTGCCAATTAGGAGAGAATTTCTCTTTGGCTTCATCCTGATGCGGAAAGATCTTCTTCAACACCAGCTGCCCTGATGTGAACTGTCTCGGCTTGACTCTTTTGTTGAAGGCTCTGGACATTCTATTCTGATAAAGTTGCTCGTGACATACTGCGTTCATCCTTTTTTCGTCTATGAGGGCTAGCTGCTCACAACGGCTCCTGATCCATTCTGCGTCATCGAGCTCAGCTTCTTGTATGATCCTTAAAGAAGGGATCTCCACTTCGGCTGGAATAACAGCATCAGTACCATAGAGCAGCAAGGGAGTTGCCCCGATTGATGTGCGGACTGTTGTGCGGTATCCCAATAAGGCGAATGTCAGCTTCTCGTGCCACTATTTGTGATATTCTACCATCTTTCTTAGTATCTTCTTGATATTCTTATTGGCGGCTTCTACTGCCCCGTTCATCTGAGGTCTATAGGCTGTGGATTTCTTGTATTTAATTTTGAAAGACTCACACATGGCCTTCATCAGATCACTGTTGAGATTGGAAGCGTTGTCAGTGATGACTGATTCTGGAACTCCAAATCGACAAACAATCTGGTTGCGGACAAAGTCTGCCACGATTTTCTTAGTCACTGCTTTGTAAGACGCTGCTTCGACCCATTTTGTGAAGTAATCAATATCTACCAAGATGAATAGGTGCCCATTTGAGGCAGTGGGCTCAATCGTATCAATGACGTCCATTCCCCAAGTGACGAATGGCCAAGGCGAGCTAGTTATGTTGAGCTCATTTGGTGGTACTTTTATAATATCCGCGTGTACCTGACATTGGTAGCATTTCCGAACATACTGGATGCAGTCAGTCTCCATGGTCATCCAGAAATAACCGGCTCTAAGTATCTTCTTGGACAAGACAAAGCCATTCATATGCGGGTCGCAGGTCCTAGCATGTATCTCTTCAAGTAGTTTAGAAGCTTCCTTTACGTCGACACATCTTAACAATCCCAAATCAGGGGTTCTCCTGTACAGGGTTCCTCCGCTGTGAAAGAAACTATTGGACAACCTCCGAAGCGTACGTTTCTGGGTATGATTTGCATGCTCCGGGTACTCTCCATTTGTAAAGTATTCCTTGATGTCGTGGAACCAAGGTTTCCCATCTGCTTCTTCTTCAATATGGGCACAGTATGTTGGCTGGTTATGGATCATTAATGGGATAGGATCAATGAAGCTCTTATCTGGGTGTTGTATCATAGACGATAAAGTGGCCAGTGCATCGGCAAACTCGTTTTGAATCCTGGGAACGTGCCAAAATTCTATCTTTGTGAACCTCTTTCTCAATTCCTGCACCTGGTACAAATATGGCAGTATCTTGGAATTTTTGGTGGCCCATTATCCTTGTACTTGGTGTATAAGCAAATCTGAATCACTGATAACCAGTAACTCCTGAATATTCATGTCGATGGTCATGTTGAGCCCTAGTATGCAGGCTTCATATTCTGCCATGTTGTTGGTGCAGGGGAATATGAGTTTAGCAGATACCAAATAATGTTGGCCAGTTTTCGATACTAAGACCGCTCCAACGTCGACTCCTTTGAAATTTTCCGCTCCGTCAAAGAACATCCTTTAGCCATCATAGGATTCAGCAATGTCTTCTCCTATGAACAGTACCTCTTCATCGGGAAAATACGTTTTCAGGGGTTCGTATTCTCCTCCCACAGGATTCTCAGCAAGATGATCTGCCAGTGCTTGTCCTTTGACTGCCTTTTGAGTTACATAAACAATATCGAACTCGCTTAGCAGGATTTGCCACTTAGCCAGCTTGCCAATGGGCATGGGCTTCTGAAAGATATACTTCAAGGGATCCATCCTTGATATGAGGTATGTTGTGTAGGCACAGAAACAGTGCCTCGGCTTCTGATCTATTCAGGTTAGAACGCAATAGGTACGTTCCAGTAGAGGGTATCGTGCCTCATATGGAGTGAACTTCTTACTCAGATAATAGATAACTTGCTCCTTTCTTCCTGTCTCGTCATGCTGCCCCACAACGCAGCTGAAATCTCCATCTAGCACTGTAAGGTAGAGTAGCAAGGGTCTACCTAGCTCTGGCAGGACTAAGACCGGTGCGTTGATAGGTACTCCTTGATTTTGTCGAAGGCCTTTTGACAATCCTCGGTCCAACTGGTTGCAGCATCTTTCTTTAACATCTTGAAGATTTGTTCACATATGACTGTGGACTAGGCTATGAACCGACTAATGTAATTTAGTCATCCCAGAAATCTCATTACATCCTTCTTACTCTTCGGTGGTGGAAGCTCTTGAATGTCTTTGACTTTCAATGGATCCAGTTCTATTCCTCGGCGGCTGACGATGAACCCAAGCAACTTTCCGGTAGGAACCCCGAATGCATATTTTGCGGGATTTAGTTTCAGATTGTATTTCCACAGTCTGTCGAAGAACTTTCTCAAATCTAATATATGATCGGTGGCTTTCTTGGACTTTATGATGACATCGTCCACATACACCTAGATCTCTTTATGTATCATGCCATGGAAGATAGCAGTCATGGCCCTCATGTAGGTGGCCCCAGCATTCTTTAGGCCGAATGGCATATCTTATAAAAGTATACTCTCCAGGGTGTAATAAAATCTATTTTCTCAGCGTCCTCCTCGTCCATCCAGATCTGGTGGTAACCGCCAAAATAATCCACAAATGACTGAAGTTCGTGTTTGGCACAGTTGTCGATTAAAATGTGTATGTTTGGAAGCGGGAAGTCATCCTTCGGACTGGCTCGGTTGAGATCCCGATAATCGATGCAAACCCTGAACTTTCCATCCTTATTTCATACTAGCACGATGTTGGCTAACCATGTTGGGTATTCAACCACCCTGAGGACCTTGGCGTTGATTTGTTTGGTGACTTTGTCCTTGATGTTCAGACTCATATCAGGCTTGAATTTCCTGAGTTTCTGCTTCACTGGTGGACCCATTGGGTTCGTGGGAAATTTGTGGGCCACAATAGATTTACTTAATCCGGTCATATCATTGTATGATCATGCAAATATGTCCTCATACTCTTTGAAGAACTATGTGTACTCTTCTTTCTCTGACGGCGACAAGTGAATGCTGATGCGAGTTTCCTTGACAGTCTCTGAATCTCCCAAGTTGATTACTTCAGTTTCATCCAAGTTGGACTTAGGCTTGTTCTCATAGTCCTCTACTTCTCTGACAATTTCCTCGGGTATGATATCTTCTTCTTCCGAATCACAATCCTTTTGTTGCATTGTCTCATTGCATATCACAGTCATTGGTTTGTCAAGATAGGAAATAGTAATGATGTATAGGTAAAAGTATGAGAGAAAAATGATAATAATAAATATCGGTTCATAAAAGAAATTTTCAATAATTTAAACAAACGTTTTGGGAACACTGGAGATTTTTTTTTAAACATAAATGCAAAAAGGAAATCATTTTCTTAGTAAATGAAAGAAACAGTGTTGTTCAGCCTTGCTACCCCGGGACTCGTCGGGCCCTGGATGGTCTGACAGTCCAATTTCTGAGGAATGATCCCTTGCTCACAGCTTGGATGGTAGGGCCTTCCTCCTCCTCCTCCTCCTCCTCGACAATTACACAGCAGTCCATATCCTCATCCTCCAAGAACAAGTTCCTTAAGGCTGCTAATGCTCCTTCCTCCTTTGATCCCCATATGATGTCGGTTTGTTGGAAAGTCTGCTCCAGATGCGGTATAGGATGCTCCAATGGATAGTAAGGGTCACGCCATGGTGGCGACCAACTTTTATACTCTCGCCAGGTGTACTGATATCCCAGGACAAAAGTAGTGTTGTGACGCTTCAGCTGTATTGGCTTGGAAATGCCCTGAAGATCCTTGCCAAGGCCCTTGCCAGGTTCGTATCCACTCCAATTCATCATGTTGGCTATCTTGCTATCCCACCACTTATCTTTACCGATTGCATTAACCCGCTTGATGTGATGATAAGTTTCTCCACCAAGACTTCTTCTACCATCAACTACCGAGATAGTCTGGCGGTTGTAGATGAGGTTGCTCCCATCTCCATGGATAATTACCTCCTGGTGGTTCCACTCAAATTTTACCGCCTGGTGCAAAATTGATGCCACAGCTCCATGGTCGTCCTAATAATAGATTGTAGGACATGGATATGTCTAACACCTGAAACTCGACGTCAAACATGTAGGCGCCATTTGCAGACAAAGATTGATCTCTCCAATAGTGGCTCTCTGAGACCCGTCGAACGCCTTCAGATTCATGGATCCTTCTCGTATCTCGTACAGTCCTTTGCCCAACCTATTAGTGTTGTCTATGGGAAAGTGTTAAGGCTGGACCCTCCATCGATCAGAACCCTGGTAATGAAGTAATCCTCACATTGCACGGTAATGTGAAGTTCCCTGTTATGACTCAAACCTTCAGGTGGCAGTTCGTCTTCGTGGAAAGTGATCTTGTGACTTTCTAATACCTGCCCCACCATGTCAGCCATCTCTCTGCTTGTGATGTTATTAGGCATATGCGCTTCATTCAACACTTTCATCAGAGCACTCTTATGTGCTTCCGAATTCTGCAACAATCATAAGATAGATTCTAGGCTAGAGTCTTGTTCAGATGATCTATGACTGAGTACTCCCTGGCTTGCACCTTCCTCCAGAGGTCATCCGGGACTGTTTCAAACACGGGTGGTCTGTTAGAAGTCTGTTTGCTGGACTCCCCCAAATGCTCAGGTGTGTAGACCCTTTCGGTCCCAGTCATCCCTTGTGCAGCACCTGTTTCATCTATCTTGTTCTTTCCTCTTCTTCTAGCTTCAGATACGTAATCCCAAGGCACAACCTTAGTATTGAAAGGCGGTGTGGTGGATACTGTCTTCGTAAGTGGTGTGGCTACCTTCACTTCAAATGGAATAGGTGTCGTGGAAGATGGCACTACTTCAACCTCAAATGGCACAGGCGTGTCTGCAGGTGGTGCTACTACAAACTCGGCAGGACAGATGTGGTTACCTTAACCTCTCCTGACGACTGTATCTGTTCCATAATGGGATTGAGTGTGAATGCTGGTTTCTTGGGGTTGTCACCCTATTTGATAAGTCTGATTGATCCCTCTAGGTCCCATTCTTCATCCATTTCTATCACATTGACGCTTTCACCCCTATGATATGGGAAGGGAGTTATTACGAACATTAGAAGTAGCCTCCTTTGCCTGGATGATTTTATTGTCGATCAAAGCCTGAATTTTGTCCTTCAACGAGCGGCATTAATCAATGTTATGTCCTTTCATGCCCGAATGGTACGCACAAGTATTGTTTGGATTGACCCATTGAGATGGATTCTCTGTGGCTACAGCAGGGATGGGAATGACGTAACTGGCAGCTTTCAATCTTTCATACAGCTGGTCAATGGGCTCGCCGATGGCAATATACTGTTTGGGTGGCCTGAGGTCAAAGTTAGGTCGAGGTCTTGGGAAGTTTTGGCGAGTTGGAGGTGACTGATAATGAGATGGTTGGGAATTATATATATGATAGACATCGGCTGGTTGGGAATATCTGGGAGATGTGGGTTGATATGTGGGTGGAGGTGACAATTGATAGGTGGGTGGAGGTGATGGCTGATATGTAGGTGGAGGTGCTTGGTATGTAAGTGGATAGGTTCGATACATCAATGGAGATTTGGGTCCCTGTGCAACCATTACCGATCCTACGTCCTTTTTCTTAGATATACCATCAGACAGCAGTGCTTTGTTGGTGGCTTGCAATGCTTCAAAATTTGTGACCATCCAGCTCTTGATACCCTCTTCAATCCTTTCACCCAACTTGATGATGTCGGAGAACTTGTGATTTTAAATTACCATCAGTCTTTCATAATATTGCGGGTCCTGTGACCTGACGAAGAATTTGATCATCTGCTCCTCATCCAATGCCGGCCTGACTTTGGCTGCTTCCGACCTCCAACGAGTGGCATACTCGCGAAAGGTTTTAGTGGGTTTCTTTTTTAGATTCTGAATGTAAAAGACGTCCGGTGTATTTTCCGTGTTGAACCTAAATCGGCCCATGAAATCCGATATCGTACTCACCCAATTAGACCACTTCTTAGGATCCTGGCTGATGTACCAGGACAAAGCATCCCCTGTAAGGATCCTCATGAACAGTTTCATCCGGATATTTTCGTCTCCTAACTCCGACCAGTTTGTCACAATAGGTCCTCAAATGGACCCTGGGATCACCAGTACCGTCGAACATTTCGAACTTGGGAGGTTTGTAACCCTCCGGCAGTTCCACATATAACTGTATACAGAGATCTTCAAAATTCAATCCTTCGATCCCCTTACCTCCTTCCACGCCTTGAACTCGGATGGTTAATTTCTTGAGTTCTTCGGCCAAGTTCCTGATGAGCATGTCCTTCTCACTGAACTCCGGTGTATAAGAGATGGGTTGAGTGGAGTGAGGTAGGGTCTCCACGTATATGGGGTTATTTTGGTGGTCTGGTGCTTGAGCATAGAGGTGATCGTTGGTGGAATTTTGTGGTTCAGGAATGATTGGTGGGGTGTTTCGTGGAGTGTGACAAGTGTTTTGTTGGTATTATGGTGGGATAGTTTGATTTTGTGGTGGATTTGTGTAATGGTGAGTTGCAGGAGGATTTTGTGGGTGTTTTTTGGGTGTGTTTTGAGGTGGTGCGGGGTTGTGAGTGTTCGGGTGCCTGACATCCGGGACACTTAGTGAGAAGGAAAGGTTTGCTATGTTCCAGACTTGCTCAAGTTCTCCCCGGAGCTTCATTATTCTTTGTTCGAGCTGAGAAATAACATCATTCGGGCCCTGATTACCCCGACTGTCATAAGCCTCTGGATGTTCAGCTGGTGTAGTGTTTTCCTTTCTGATGTAGTTCAAGTATTCCATCTTCGCTTTTCCCTTGCCTTTTGGTGGACTACGAGGAGGAGAAGGTGGAGGGCCCCTGGATCTTGTATGATATGCTGATGATGCCAGAATGCACGAACCAACCTTAGGAGGAGGGGAATAATCAAAAGAAATAAAAAAAAATAAAAGACAAAAAAGGTAAGCAAGTTAGTGCGGATTATGATAAAAGTATTTGCAGTATTTAAACACATATTGCGGGAATGCAAAGGCGCATCCTAATTTGGGAGCCTCGTTGTGCCCGAGGTAGGCCTGCAACGGGTTGATTTGGAGAACTTAGATGCCGGTAAATGCCTCATTTCATTAATATAAAATAGAAAAATCCCAAAACGATGCTAAAATAACAATAGGAAATAAGTCACTAATGGCACTTGGCCTTATTACATTTATGAAAGCAAAAGTAAATCTAGCCTATTTGGTCCCAAAAGGACCTTCCCCAGATTCGATATTCTTGATTCCATCAAACAAGTTTCCCAGCTCGCGCAGTCCTAGCAACAGGTATGCCCTAGCCAAGTGTCGTCCTTCGTTCCCTTCAGCGTTCTGACAATCCTCAATCCTCTTTATGACCTTGTCTTCCAGCTCCACTATACCTCGCTCCAGATATTCCAGCTTTCCATTGGAAGTGATAGCCATATCTTTCCACTCCTCGATCAGCCTTCTATTGGTCTTATGTATTTCCCTGTGCTCATTCTCAGAATCATGGACCCTCTTGCGCAGCCGGTTGTACTTGAACTGAGCCTCAACATCCTCATCTATGATTCTATTGCCTCGATTGATTCCCGGCCTCACTACCCCATCCAAGTTGTCTTCTAACCACGCCTGGTAGAAAGGTGCACACCCAGCATGGTATCTGTCTGGCTCAATAGTTTTTTTCTCCATGATGATCTTATAGTGCCACATGTGTTGATCTTGACACTTGTAAGGGATGTCGTCGTCTTGGAAATCCCCTCTGAAGTGGCTCATCTTTGCAACCCTTGGTACAACCTGCTTCCTGCCCGCTTGCCTCATAACTCGAATAGGAACATAAGGGTATATTCCCCTCAACCCAATCAGCAATAAGTGTGGAGCATCCCTGAACCGGATGATGAACTCGTCTGTTGGGAACCATTCAAACATCCATTGTACTTGTTCCTCGGTCAGATTGTCAAAGAATTCCACCCACTCCTTGGCACTTTCTGGCTGAGCAAATCTGTCCGAAATGTAGGTCATCCGCTTGGGGTGATGGAAAGCAATGTGGTCATTCCAAGCCCTTCGCGGAAGTTCTTGGCGATATTGTCCCTTTTGGAGATGTTCTAATAACCATAATTGTAGCAGCAGGTTGCAACCCTCAAAATGTTTGACCCCTCTTTGACAACGCTCCAAAGCCCGGTAGATGTCGGCTAGGATCATAGGGACAATAGTGTATGTTTGTCTGTCAATCCCTTCCATCAAAGTCCTGAAGACCATGGCTAATCTGGTATGAATCCTTTCTCTTTTCATCGGAAACACTATCAAGCCCAAAAAGCACACAATAAACACGATCACGCTGCGGTGGATGTGACCTAGAGATGTGATGGCGAACTCGTCATGATAGGTACGGTACGATTTGTTATGACCGTATCTTTCATACAAGTATTCAAAAGGTATGTAGGATTGTTTCAGGCACTCCAGTTTAGCATTTTTCTTCAACCCCATCATTTTAGAAACCCTTTGCCCGTGCGGTTCTCAGGTACCAACAGCCCAGGGCTTTCCCAAGCTAGTCCAGCCAGTCCTCTTATTTCTTCTAAGAGCAGTGTCATTTCATTATTCCCAAAGCGGAATACAGCTCTTTCATTGTCCCAAAACAAAGTTGCGACCTCAATCAGCATATTGTTCGGCTGGATGTCCAGAAGAGAAGGTAAATTGCCTAGATGTTTCCTCACGTGTTTCTTATCACTTGAAGGAAGGTCTTCTCACCAATATAGGTGCATTGGTGGCATATTTCTGACCTCGTGCCTCATTTTCTGCAAGACAAAAATGGTTAGGCCTTTTCCCCCACCAGATTCGACTATTTATACACTTATGATTAGCATATTGGCATTTAGTTCTCCAAATTAATGCACAGAATGTGATTGTCTCCGTTGGGATTATGAAAACCCCGGTGTACTTTTGGATAAGGCTTGTCTTAGGGGGTTATTGTGCGGATGACACATTAACTCGTCTAGGTTTGACCATGATGCATGCACAATATAACAAGAGTAAGGTTTCTATGGGGGTCTATACCGGTACCCTCAAGCGGACAACTCGAGGGGGAAAGGCACGGAACCGTCGACTACACCGCTGATCGACTGATTTTATCGTAAATAATCCTTTCCGAATTTAGAGGGTTATATAAATTGGAAGAGAGAAACCACTCATCAAGCGTTGCTATAGGATTTGTTTAGGCACGAGTGGAATATGATGTCGAGCATGATTTATGAAGAAATAAATGAGCAATAAATAACATGTTGTCATGTATTTGCACATTATGAAAGCGGTAAATACAACAGTTATAAGTGAAAACAGTTACAGAAGAAAACAAAGAAAAATGTCAGTTTCGTATGGAAAGGGTGCGGGTATTAACAAAGTAAGGCACGTTCAGACTAATTCACAAAGCAATTTGTTATGGTATAAGCCTAAAATCCCCAGCAGAGTCGCCATGTTGTCGCGCCCTCCCTTTTTCTCTCCTTGCGGATAGTTAGGGTTTTCGACATTATTGGGACAACTCGTTTTCTTTTGGGAAAAGAGGTATAAGGAATTGAAGAGTCGCCAACTAACGAATTAAGGTGCGTTAGGGCACATATAACGGGTCATTTATAAACCAGTTTGTATTACCAGAGATTGGGTAAGGGCTTGAAGTTACTTCGAGGGAAAGGTGTTAGGCACCCCTCGAGGTCCACAACGGTGGGGCCCGGCCAAACTTTCTTTGTGAATTAGTCAATTAGCAAATAAGCAGTCTAAACACACATATGTAAAAGAAATAAAAGTTTTTAAATAGATAAGCAGCCTAAGCACACATATGTAAAAGGGATAAGGGAGGTCCTAAGTTGTTTAGCCTATAGGATCATATCAATGCAATGCCCGGTAATTACTCCTCAATGAGAGGGGCTAAACATTGCATTAGCACACAGGTCATCATATCCTTTCACTACCCAATACCCTCCCCTTAGCGGTTATTAAGCGAGTTTTAATTAACGAACTCTAAGCGTGTTGTTACCCGTCCCTTCCTTGTGGTCCTGGAGGAGTTTAGGACCTCTAGACTTGGGCAGTTCTAGACAATCCTAAGGTGCTTAAAAGGGCAAAAATCTAGGCGACAAACAAATAACATATAGGACTAGTCATATAGGGGGAAAGCAGTTAAAAGGCTCATGTTTACCTCCACACCTCCACATGTATAATGGCAAATAAGCAGCACGTCTCAAACACAAATTCAGGGAATTTCAGAGTCTTAGAACAGGATATCTAGGTGAGCATCAAAACACGGAACATGCAGTACTATTTATAACTAAGTGACAGGGTTCTAATCAGTTTGCCTACTGATTTTCAAAACATGTTAGACTTAAGCAGTTTATAAACAACCAGAACACAATTTCTCAATTTTATAAGGAAATTAATCACCTAAGGCTTGCCTAGGCGTGGGACTATGCGTAATCATAGTTACAGGAGTTATTTTAACAATTTGAAATTACTCTACCTATAGGCAAGCTTGATCTAGGAGATACAGATGATAGCAGGTGATTTATACCAATTTGTATTTAGAGACATGATACCTATGTGTGAGGCTGTTTTAAAACTCTTTTCATAGACAATGGTTTTTTTAGTCGAGATAGACATGATGCAAAACGGATGCAAACAGAGTCCTAGGAACATGATGTCTAATGCACACATGGATGACTATTTTAATTAGGCAGGATTATCTAGTAGCAGGATTTCTAAGTGACAGTACTGATGCAAAACCAGAAATTGAGTAGTGATTTATAACATGCAATATGCTAAAGCTATTAACGTGAATACCCTGAAAACAGGATGTCTAGCGCACATTTTGGCATGGTTTGAATGCAAATAGACACAGCAATCCTAGAACATGTTTTGTAATACAGATTTTCATAATGTAAAGCCTAAAAACATGATTTCTACCCAGCTTTACCCCACAGGATTACATAGCTACCCTCCTTTTTCACTAGTTACCCCAATATCTGTTTACAAATGATTATTACACCAGAATTACGTAAATTACATAAACAAAATGTAGATTAAACTATAGGGAGCCTGATGCAGACCCAACCCAATCCTGGGAGTACCAGGCCTTCAGTAGTCTCAAATGCCAAAGATTTCATTGCCAAATTTGTGTCCATGTGTGTTAGAGTTCCCTAAGGACCTTAAGGATCCCAATCAGTGCTCACACCCAGACTTTCACAATAGGGACTAAATATGTGCAGTGTGGAATGGCCAGCCCCAGTGTACCAGAGTTCAAAGGAATCTCAAGAGGATTCCAAGGCAGTACACACACTGGAGGGGCAGAACCTATTGACTTAAGAGTAATGTGAGAGTGATTGATATAGTTTTGAAAGGTTTTGGTAAAAATAGTATAGAGATGACTCTAGGAGTGAAAAGGTTTTCTGAAATAGGAATTAGTTTAGTGGTAAAATAGTTTGAGAAAAGTATTAAAACACTTTTGACATCAGAATAATAATAAAAAAAACAACCAGATTCAGAAACATTTGGCAAACAGATTCCACACAGGGATAAAGGGGTTGGGGACACATAGAATACACATCAATGTATAGGGAAGCATATAAACGGAAAAATGCACATAATTCTCAAGAGCATTATAGAATTAATAGGTTAGTCATGACAGTAGGTAGTTGAGACACATAGTAGGGGTATAGCAAAACCATGTTGAAAGCATAGGGTATTGGACATAATCATATACATAATTAGGATCAATCGAAGCCCCAAGAGATTAGGTATAATCTCATCAGTAAAGAAGAGCAAGCAGGAATTTAAGAAAACATGCTAGACAAACATCACATAAGCACTCATAGTTTAGACATGCTGACTACATATTGAACAGACAAGGTTTGGACATGCTGGATGAAGCAATAAACAAGCAATCATAGTTTATATATGTTAGTTACATATAGAGCAAGACGGGATTAGACATACTAGATAAAGCAGTAAACAAGCAATCATAGTTTAGACATGCTAGTTCCATATAGAGCAAGACAGGATTAGACATACTAGATAAAGCAGTAAACAAGCAATTATAGTTTAGGCATGCCAATCACATATTGAACAAGACAAGATTAGGCATGCTAAACAAAACAATAAACATGAACAAGAATGGAACTCATAACTGATGAACTAAGGAAGTAATGAAACACATAGTGTTTAGATTTTAAAAATTAATCAGAGGCATACCAGTTAGGGAAAGAGATCACAGTATGTAAAGCAGACGTTGTGCAATATCTAGCCTTGGCTTACAGCCGGCTAGACCAGTGGTTATCACAATTAGCATAGAAAGAAAAAAGAGAGTTTGAGGGCAAGTGTGTTTGTGAACTAATGTTCGTGTCCTTGAAGTGAGAATAGAGGAGAGTATATATAGCAGTTTAGGAGCATAGCAGAATAAGGTAAAAGAAATCAACATCAACAATTAAGGAAATCACATAATCAATTATCACAAAATCAACATAGTCTTCCCTTAATTAAGGGTAGCTACTCAACGGTAAAGGACAAGAGTCATTTAAGGAAAGAAATCAAACCAGACCTAATAAAGAGGTGAATAAACAGGAGTCTAATTAAGGAAGCAATCGTGAAGAATCAGTAACATTACAGACGATTAAATAAGGTAAGAAGAATAATTAAAGTCGTAAACAAAGGAATAAATCAAGAATTAGCACATAAGTGTTAACAGAGCAAATCAGTAAATCCAAATTCAAAATGGGGGGGGGGGGGGGGGGGGATATAGTTTCCCCAAAAAAAAAAAAAGGCTAAAAAAAATTTCC